>JANHGB010041077.1:0-24577 GCA_026283785.1 Coracopsis vasa | reverse complement strand
TGAATGCTCCATCCCTGGCGGTGTTCAAGGCCAGGTTGGACAGAGCCTTGGGTGACACGGTTTAGTGTGAGGTGTCCTTGCCCATAGCAGGGGGGTTGGAACATGATGATCTTAAGGTCCTTTCTAACTCTAACCATTCTGTGATTCTCTGGTAGATGGGAGAAGGAAAACACAATCAGCTCTGGTAACTCGCTGTTCAGTTGTGCAGTTGTCTCGTCAACACAAAAAATTAAAATATGTTAATAATAATGCAGGTACAGACCATAAACATATGATTATGCTACAACCATATATATTCACTCAAAACTTAGCTTTTCCCTTGTACATATAGAAATTATTTCTGAAACCTAATAATACTCATATAGAAATAGCAATGGCTGATTGCAACAAAACTCCTTCCCTGCAGCTGCTCAAATTTTGTCAAGTTTTAAAAGAGAATCTAAACGGTTTTTCATTTTGCTAGCTAACGGAGAAGTAAGGGAGGAAAAGATGCAGATCCAACATCATAATGACAAATCGTCCTGAACATGTTGGAGTTGCTCAGTCATGGAGTTGGTTGAAATTTTAAGCAATCAACTTATTTAAAAAAAAAAAAGGAAGATCTAAATACTCAGTAAAGAAATTAAAAAAATCCACTTAAAAAATCATTTTTTGCTATGTCTTTTTCCTTCCACACCATTTTCACAAGCATCCCAAACCCAAATTTGCTCCCCCAGGTACTGTAATACATCAACACAGCTCTCCTGTAGCAGTACCTCATCTTTCACGCCACTATACAACCACCATAAAGACAGCATCCCTTAGTGGGACTGCTGTCATGATGTGGTATAAATAATTATAAGGATTGCTCAGAAAGGGAATTTCAACTCTCACAGCCCCTCATCTTCTCTTCAAGAAATAAAGTGGTTCTTAAAAATGGAGTAATATGATTTATGTGCAACTTTAAGGGTTTTTTTTTCATTTCACCTGATTTTTCTAATATTAAATAGTGGTGTTATTATAGCCTATGTAATATAAGGTGCTTAAAGAACAAATGAGTACCAAAGGAAGCAGTTTTCTGGGACATATATATAGGCTTGTGCAGGGAGCCCATCATTACTACAGTTAGCATCACACAGTTCCCATCCCACTAGAATATTCCAGTACAAAGTACTGTAGGCAGCAAAAGAGCTGCCCTGCCAGCAGGCCATTAGTTAGTTCATGCCAGACACTACATACATTATTTGTGGCAGGCTTCTACTTTAAGAATAATGATAAAAAAGCGTATAATGAGAATAGGCCTCAAATGGTCCATCACTAGGAACTGCATGGCTTTTGCAAATACCTCAGCCAGCCAGTCTGGTGTACTGTACTAAACGAGACAACAGCTGGACAAAATACTGAGGTCTCCAGCAAAATAATGTAATTTATTTAAAGAAAGATAATGTTCAACTTCTTTAATGTCAGAAAGCTTCAGAGCAGAGAACTTCTTTAAACCCAAGGCTGGGAGACTTCACCATGAGGAGCTACATCTTGGTCTGGGAGTTGATTAATTTAAATTGTTCTCACCTTAGCATTCACACACTCAGAAGCCCCAGCCATGAACAAATCCTTCATGCAGTAGGTCCTACAGAAATACACAGAGAGCACAGAGACCTGTGTCCATTCTGCCTGGATCCACTCCATACCCAGAAACGCTGGTGCAAAACCATCCCAGTAGAAATTAATCAGTTAGGTTAGAAAGTTGTCTGACTGCAACTTTAAAGCCCCTCCACATGCATGCACTGTGCACACAGATACACAAGCACATGTTGAAAACTGAAATCTAAAACTGTCAATAGTGAAGATGGGGCATGGAAGTGAACCACAGGCTCTTAAACTGATTATTGAACGTGCTCTATTATAGAAAAGGGAGAAGCAAAACCGAAGCTTCACACTTACGGATTTTTTCAGTTGCTCAACCAGAGCTCAGCCTCTGCACAAAACAATGGTGTTCAGACTGCAGCAACAACTGCCACACAATTGATGAGCTCAAGAATAACAAGCTGATGAGTGGATCTGGCATCCCCACAGTCAGAGCCTAAAGATTTATTGCACTGGAGTGGTGCATGTCAGTTTTCTTTATCACTGGAGTCCCACAGCAGATTTACACATGATGACGTTAATTGAAAAGGAATAAAGCCACACATTCTGCTAACAACTGGGGCTCTCTCAGCATCCCGCCATCCAGCCTGACTGGCAGCCCAGCACTCACTGCTCTCTCTGGGGCAGGCACCTGGCAGAGAGAATAGCCCTACAGAGAAACAGGATCACAGCTGGGCTCTTTGTTGAAGGATGCTCTAACCCAAATGCCAGCTATTTCCAAGGAATCTATTAATCTTCTACAGTTCTAACATAGAGTCATTAAATGCATCCCTTTCCTTGCTTCTCGTGACCAAAATAGTTAATGATGTCTTCTGTATATGCCTAAGAGAAGACGGGCTTCCTCCTTGTAATTCAGTTTACTCTGCAGAAAAAATAAGACAGCCCTTCCCCTGCTTTACAGCAGTCCTTGTCTCTGTAACATAACCTGGCTCTGGTCTGATTTGAGCCTTCTCACTGCTATTTCCATTACTACCAGAGGGCCAGTCCATGTGTTCTGTTTTCTGGGTCGTTTGCCAAGTTTGTGGAGACACTGACTGCTAAAAAGAAAACCCTCAAACCAAGCAGAATAGAGTAAATAACTTGTTCTCTCTCCTGGGTGTTCAAAAATAAATGGGAGTTGTGCTTGATAATCTTTCCCAAAGGCCAGTGCTTTAGCAGGATCACAGAGTCTGCTTCCACAAAATACAATTTCAATCCTGGAAATGAGTAAAACTTTGCACTGTCACTGAGTTAATCCTATCCTTAGATAGGGATTCCACTGAAGCTGACGGTAGGAAGCATCTCTGCAGAGGTGACCCCAAAGGACAGGTCAGGGCTCCTGCTCCCTACACCATCACTGCCTGGCCATGGAAGCAGGTCATCAGGGGGGGACATGCCGGCCTCACTCTGTTCTCTTCATGCTGCAGATACTCATCTGGGAGCTCCATCACTGCTGAAAACCCCCCTGGAAAGCTCCAGTTCAAGGCCCTGTCAGGCCCAGGGATAGACTCAGAGGCTCTCATTAAGAGGCTGTTTTCCTGAGCTCCACCATGTATTCCTGATTTCAAGGGCAAGCTCACGGCATCTGAGAGGTTTTTCAGGGTTATTCTGCCCTGACGGTTACCTGTGAGCTCTGCCACTGACTCAGCCTTCCTCCCCCAGTGCCAGGGACTGCCTAGCTCGCTGCAGAGAGGGACAGAAAATGCCATCTCAGGCAAAGGTAGTTTTATTAAGGAGAAAAACCTTGTTATCTCTGCCCGGATCTTATTGGCTTTTTGTTGTTTCCATTAACTTTTATGAGTTTAACAAACATGCCTGATTTTAAAAAATAAAGTATTTCCCAGTCTCGGAAATTGGATCTTCCACCAAGTTCAAATGTAACAGCCATTTTAAACTGCTCACCAAGAGAAATCACTGGAACAACACCCTTGAGTATTTTGTATTATTTCACTGTGAATAACACATAGATGATTTGGAATATAGCCACTAAATTAGTTGTGTTTATTATTGAATAAACTCCGTGAAAAAAGCAAAAAGAGCAGAGTAAAAACATCTTTACCTATGTGGTAACTTTACTTAAAGTCTTTTCTGTCCAGCTGCTCATTGGCCAAATCTTCTAACTTGCTGACTCCATTCGTTAGTGCATTAAATCTCTTTTGTGATGGTAAAAGTCAGACTTCAAAATAGCAAAACTAATGCAATGACTTGATGAGTCTTTACGTAAAATCATCTGGATGTGTTACTGGTGCCCCTGTCTCAGAAACATGTAAGTGATGGCAAAGAAAAGATATCGTGCCCTGATGTAATCTCGTTTCCCTTCCAGTTCTTCTTCAGAGCTCAACAATCTCACAATTACTGGAGCACAGTGGTAGTTCAAAGTCACCTTTGTTAAACCAGCCAAGCTTCAATATATGCATGTCCCTGCAGCCCCATTCTGCACCAGCGTCCGGCTGAATTAAAATAGGTGTGAACCCTCCCGAAAACTTGAAAGGTCTTTGCAAGGACTAAAAGTGTTGCTACACAGAAGATGGCAGCTGAGAAAAAAATCAAGCTAATTGAAGGATTGCAGGACCTGAAAGGCAGTCCAGTCGTCCAGAGGGCTCTAGAAAATGAGGTCACATAGACCACATTGCATAATTACTCACACTGGGCTAAATACAGACGAGAACACTGGGTCACTATCCAAAGGCAACTACACTGACTTTTAATAGGTCCAGAAGAGAAATAGAAAATTACTAAAAACCTGCATTTCTTTTTGAAAATGCAGTACTTACTTAAATGCCTTTCCAGTAATCCCAGAATTATCATTTAGAAATAACCCAGGTTTTTATTTAACCTCTGTGGAATCCTACTTTATCCAGCCTATTCCAAAACAAACCTAATCAGTTTGCAGCTACTGCAAAAGCCCCAAGAAAAATGACACCGAGTCTTTGATAAAAACTGAGCTGCCTTTCCTGATGATTCCCATATTACTGCACTGGGGTAAGTTGTAATGAGATAGGGGAAGTGAGATGAAGGCCTTCCCCTCTCTTCAGCTCATGTTCAAATTATTATTATTATAAAACCATTTTGCAGCAAAACCATATTTATTTGGCCCAGGCCCCAGGGCAGAAATTCTCTATCTGATGTTTAAATAACGACAACCAATTTGCAGGACACTGGTAATCTTGAATCAACTGCCCACAAGCTGTTTTAAAAAATATTAAAACCTCTTCTCTGCACACTACTCAGCAGAATGTGAGCAGGCTGCAGAACAGCGGGAAAACTGCAGAGCAGGGAGAAAATGGAGAATCAGACCAAGAGGCTTTATGACACTGCGCAATCAGCAGCTGCAACCCCAAAGAAAAAGCTGTTTAGAAGTCTATTGCTAATGAAAACCTTTGTCTTTACACCTGTAAGCTGTGCACAGTAACCAGCTTGCTTCCACCATATTTTTCATTTGGTTTTTAATCTTCTTGCCGAACTGTTCAGGTTTCAGCTTCACAGGAACACATCTCCCTTCAGTCTACCTCTTCCCAAGTAGAACAGGACATCATGTGGGCAAAGTGGCTCTGAAGACCCTGATTGGCGTGGCTCAGCCTCCCTTTGAGGCAGTGGGACCGCAATAACCATACCTCCAGTGATTAGGTCAAGACCGCACCAGTAGGTTTCTAAGGTCAGACACTATTGACTGCATAGGAGACAACGCCTGGAACAACACAAAAAACCCCCGTAGGTCAGGAGACACTGGTCTGGACTCCACCCACCCTGTGCTGCCTTCACCTACCCCCTGGGTGCTGTCTCCTGCAGGCAGGGCCATGGGCTGTGCCCTGCACAGCTGAACAGCAGCAGCACCAGCAGGACCCATGTGTTTAGATGAAGCTCTTCAAGAAACAGCAATAATCTTTCCCCAGAACTGTAAAACCACCCAACAGAGATCCACTGTGGGGACAGAATTCCCCATAAAAATCTATATGGCACCCAAGTCATCCCTGCAGAGCACTCTTCTCCTCAGGCTCATTTCAGTTTACAGGCTTAGTACTTTCAGATGAAAAACAAAAAGCACAGTAATTCGGGTTTGCCTCATAAGCAAGAGTTAGTTACAAAAACTATTTTCATACAATCTGGAATATTGTAACTGGCTACACAAAATATCTCATTTTCTAACTTCCATTTCTCAGTGTTAAGATTAACTCTGTCCTTTGCTCTTGCTGTATGTTTCTATAGCCAGTGGGCATTGCTGAATCATAGAATCAGTTGGAAACTGGACACTTGGGTGGTTTTCTTTCTGGTCACACCTGATCAACTTCTGAATTTCAAAATGTTCCAGTAACTGCATATTGTCAATAGGTGAAAGTAAAGGGGCATTATACAACTACTGTTGCTGCAATCCACCTACAGACCTGGCTAACAAGAACCTTCTATCATAAAACTACATTTAAAGGATTTGATCAGACCTCAGCTGCAAGAAAGAAAATTCCAAACAAACCTGCTGATTTCTGTGACATTTCAGTGACTGAGTGAAAACTAGATGAGAGTGTGGATCCATCTCATTTTGATTGCCAACAGCTTTCTTTTCATCACTAGTGAGTAAGACATGTCAGGCAAGGTGGCCTCTGCAAAGGCACATCCCAACCAAAGTTAGACCTTTTACTTGGGGAATATAAAAGCCCCAAGCACAAAGCTGTAGGATCCCCTTCAGCAATAATTCAGGCTTGCTGGAGACAACCAACTTAATGCAATCTTAATGTGATAAACTGCTAACTTGATTGGATTCAATGAGATGTAAATTATTAGATTCAATAAGTACACAGAGACCATTTCACCTTACATTCTGCTCAGGAGATTGCTGCCTCCAGTCTCTTCATCATTCCTGTTAATTATGTGCAATGCATCACAGAGATGGGAACAGTTTGGGACTTCAGTTGTCCTCTGGCTCCTCACTAGCCACCACAGTGTTTCCTTCTGTAGTAAAGTGTTCTATTGATAAAGACCTTTTTCCAGGATAGCAGCAATCACTTATGAAAGCAGCATGGTATGTGATCACTTATGATCTTCAGCATGGTCAAATTTGAACTAAAAACTCTATTCATCCACAATTCTGCAAAGTTCCTATATGCTTAAGCCAGAGAGTGTCTTCTCATGTGGATTCATCTTTAGTAATGAAAAACTTTGTGGCCACAAGCAGACATTTATAACTTCTCATTCCCTGAAAGATTCTCTAAAATCTGTTCTGCTGAGCACAGAAATCAGTGCTACCATTCCAAAAAGGGGAAAAAACATAGTACATTATGAAAACATGTACAAAGATATTCACAAAAATATGAGTTTAAACCAGTGCCTCGGAGCTTGTAAAACTCAAGTGGGATTTACACCCCCCTGTGGCTTGTAAACACTTTGAAAAGATTTCTTCTTCTAACCTTTTTCAGGTTCTGACTCAGACAAGTGATGTTTCTTAATTTTATTTAGCTGGTGTATTTCTAATCAGAAAAAAGGGCAGGTTTGCACTTTGTGCACTCTGCAATGCTTGCCTTCTCTTCACCTTAAATTTTCCCTGTCTGCCATTGACAGGTTTTGAACCTTGCACAGTATTTTCAGACATTTTCAATTTACCATGATGTAATTTGTAACTACTACCCTTTCTGACAATTAATCTTTGCTGTGATGAATGCACACTTCCACTTTATAGATGTTGCTTTTTTCACCATCGAACATGTTCCACAGACTTTTCTTCTTCAAAATATAGTCTTTCATCTTAAAAGCCTTTGAGAAAATAACTTGAAATATATAACACATAATCTCTTAGTCCTATCAGGAACATCATAGTGTACCACTTAGCAGAGGTTGTAGGTATTCCTCTACTTCAAGCATCTCTGAAATGAATTCTTTAAACAAAACATTCCTACTTGAATTGAATTCGTTCAGCAGTTTTGTACTGAATAACACTCTGTCAAAATCAAAACTCTGACTGATGCTTTCAAAGGATTTGTTTAAGAGTTCAAAACCCAAATCAGAACAGTTAAATTCAGACTCCTTATTTCATGTTAACTTTTCATTTTGCCTTAAAGGAGTGCCTGAGAGATCCCAAGTGATGTTATGATCGTTCCCCTCTAATTCCCAAACACAGCCACTCAGCATGACATTCTTCCTGTCCTCTGTGATATCATTATGTGTTTCTGTGACAAATGGTAACCAAAGAATTACCTAAGCAGAACAGATCTCTTGGGAGAACATTTCATAAACAGAGCAAGGGATTTCCAGTTCCTGTCTAACTCAATAGCCCTCAGATGAGCAGCACAAAGCCTAAGCAACACTCCCCCCGCAAGTCTGCAGCAGGCAGCCCCCTTGCACCCACATTACAGCTCCTCCTTTTCCTAGGTTCATTTTCTCCAGGTTTGGCACAGATCAGAGCTGGGCAGGGTCTGCCACCACTGAAGCCAGTTTTTCAGTCCCAGCTGATACCACACAAGGGACAACAGCAGCACCATGGCTGCCATGGACTAGCCTCGCAAATGTTTTCCAGTCTCATGAGAAGGTGGATTGGCTCTACCACCTGCTAAGAATCCAGCTTAGGTGTGGAGATGGCTTCTTGGTTTGATCATCTGACCCCAGATGACTACCGTACCGCATAGAGTCCCTCTTGTGGGGTTTTCAAACTGATGCCTAAAGCACTGATGCCTCCAACTTTGAAGTTATTATCTGTTTCTTCTCTTTCAAGTTAACACAGAGCTTTTGGACATTTTAGTGTGCAGTTGCTAAGCAGTGGCATGGCTAAGGAGCCAGTAATATCAGTGGTACCTTTAAAATGACACTTCTGGGCATGTAAGAGCTGCTTAGGCTGCTCTTTCTGCTCAGACTAGAACTGAGTTTCACACTCCCTCAAAAATGCAACCTGCTGGCTGGCTTCACTGGCATTCTTCATTGCATTTCTTTTCCTATACTTGAAGACAGGTGAGTTATTTCTAGTTTATTGCCAGTAAATAACTAGCAATTGCATTCCAGATTGGAAAACCCCTTTGTGATCCAAAGCCACAAATGCTGCAGCATGGCCATACAGAGACTGGTTCAAGGCAAAATCCACTGAAGTCAAGAGACAAGAGAGGAAGAGGCATCATGAGCAATTGCTGCCCAAGAATACAGGTACAACTTCCGCAGGGAACTTGTGGAAACACCTCTAAAATATTAGTGGTGTTGGATTTGGGAAAAGAAGGCAGAAAACAAAAGAAGAGATAAGAAAATCTCTTCAGTTCTCAATCAGGATTGCTACAGTCATCATCTCATGGTGAAGGAAAATGTGAACCTCTTAAGGTCAACCTGGTCTGAGGGAGAAGTGCAGAGCATTTTGGGGGATGAGGTAGCTTCAGAGAGAGATAAAGCCTGAGTGGGCCTTTGGCAGACAATATCTTTACAGGCTTTGCCTCCAGAAAATTAAATTCTTATCCAGAACTGTGTATTTCCTTCCTGTTAATATTCCCTCTTAGAAACCCAAAGGGGAGGTTAAAGCTCATTCTGCTATATTAATACAAATAGCAACTTTTATTTCCCATTGACTTATGTGATAATACTTGGCCGTATTATCACCAGGTGTCAATGCATAGCCCAAAGGGTAGGATTTGAGTCCAGCTTTAATTAGTTTACTCTAATGAGGTAAACCACATCTCACCTTTCCAAGGAAGTAATTATTTGCACTCTTCCTGCTTTTCAGTACTTGCACCACCTTCTTCATTTGCAATAGGGGTGAAAGGTATTGCCTGGCTTACTCAGAAATGCAGCAAAACCCGTGTATACAGAAAAAAGGAGGAAATGCTCCTGAAAATGACACAATGGACCAGACATAAACAAATAGTCAAATCAGTGACAAGACAAGCTGCTTTTCAGACATGTCACCTCATTAGTGTCCAGCTTTGGCATTGAAGAGGGCAGTCAGCTGCCCTCTGATTCTTCAGCCTGTGTTCCTGAGGCACTCTGCATATTGAACATGACATGGTCATTCCCAGCACACAAAACACAGGCTGAGGCACAGCAAGTGCTGCACCATGCAGAGAGGCTGACGGGGGATGTTCATGGGGCAGAGCACATCCAGCACCTCAGTGCAAGGCAGCAGGACTCCAGGGACAGCTTGGGTGGATGGGACCTGCTGAATGCCACTGCTCTACTGGCCTGGCAGGGACGCAGCTGGGATGGATGGAAGAGAGAAATGGGTCTACAACAGAGCAGGTGAAATCTAAAGTAACAAAAATGTGGACTTTGAAGTTCTTTCCACTTTTCAGAATGAAGGAATGAAACAGGGAAGTTTCTCATACTTGGGGATTCTTCATCAAGCTTTTTTATACTAGGGTCCAGAGTACAGGGATACAGGTTCCCTCTTCTGAGTGCAATAACATGAAGGATCCCCAGGCTGGGCCTTCTCCCTATCACTTTCCCTTAACTTAAAAAGCTTACAAGAGTTTAAAACCAAAATAAATAAGAAACCCAGACCTTCAAAAAATATTTGAGCATCAATTAATACAGTGCATTCAAGAGAGTTGGGGATGAAGTCTGCTAAAGCAGAAGTTTTCAGTTTTTTGCAAAAGAACAGGCAAATAAAATAGGGATCATTTTTCTTTGAAAGTGATTTAGTTCCTGCTTTCATGCAATGGTAGTCCCTGCAGGTGCCAAGATGGAGCAGCTCCTGCCTTCAGGGGATCAAAGGGACTGTGGCTGCTTTATTAACAGGGATTCTTGTCTCCATATAAAGTAAAGGCCCATTTTCAAAATGCATTCATGGGGGGCTTTGGCAAAGTGATTCTGAAAAGCCCAGTTGTTCATACCCCATAGACACACCTAAATATCTTGTGAAATCTTGCTCTAAATAAAAGTTGAGCAGGACCTCCTCTGGCTCAGTATACTCTAAATAAGCCATTCCTGGAGATTTGCATTTTCTTCAGGAAAATGTATTGCTGCTGCAAAAATTTATCTCATGTTTTAAAACCACCTCAGCTATAAAGAAGGATTATATTAAGCAAGGGAGAGTCATGAAATAAGAATGATCAAATACTTCCAAGCCTTATCATCAATAAAACTGTAAAGCTAGCCACACCAGTTCACTTCAGGGCATCTGCTCACATGTAATTGAATGATTGTTTTAATTTTTCATTGTTTAAAACCACTCAAACACTTATCAAAAGCCAGTGCTGCTCTTAGAACTGAGCATAAAACCTTCTCACTCAGCTCCACTGAAAAGTCCATACTTTTTTAGGGATCCTGGACACTGTGAGAGCTGCAGAAATACAACGGTCAGCCCAGACCCTGAGGTTTCCCAGGCAGAATTCCCTAAGTGGGATCAGATCCTGAGATGTCTCCTTGGGACCACCGCTTGCTTTTATCAGAAGAAAGCAAGGTGCTATTTCCTCCCCCAGTTTTTCAATAGGCAGTTTTCCTCTCCGGCATTTTGTTCCTTTAAGGAATCTCAGAGGCTGAACTTTGCCTGACATAATGCAGATAAAGAACACGCGTTCTTCTCCAAATAGGTTGAGTATATGGATCATTTCCTCCAGGGTCAGATGTTTCTGGAAAGCCTGGGGTAACATCTACCAGTATTGGCGCTGGAAACATACCAGTTACCTTGTTAATACAAATGATGCTACTAGTTGACACCTATGAGGTCTGAAGTCCTCAGCTCAGCACTGTACAAAAAGAAAACTGACCATCACTGCCTCAAAGACTTTCTACTCTATAAAATCACGGCAAAAAAGAGAAGAAAAGCTTTTCTCACACACACAGCCAGTACCATGGATGTCCCCATTTCCACTAGCTGGCCAGATTAGGCACAGTGGATGTCATGAAGGTGGTGCCAGCAAAGCCACACAGTGCCATGGTCTCTTCCCTTCATACCAAGAAGTACTGGCTGTGCTGAAGGAAGAGGGGCACAGTCCATCTCCCCACTCCAGTCTCCCCACTCTAAATACAATCCTAGCTAAAGCCTGCAGTGGCTGACAGCCCAAGAAGCACATGAGAAGCAGCGAGAAGCATCAGTCAGAAGAGCCAGATTCCAAGTCAGTGTTACTGGGTTTGACAAAGTGATTCAATATAACCTCAAAACTTCTTTCAAACCAAGGCCTGGATGTGTGTTTTAATGCCCTGCTGATTACAGCCAGCAACGTGAGGTGTTCAAGTGAGCTCACTTTGTGGCAAGACAAGAAAGCCAAAGGAAAGGAAGCCCATAATACCTGCATACATAGAATCACTGAACAGTTAAGGTTGGATAGGGACCTTAAGATCATCTAGCTCCAACCCCCCTGCCATGGGCAGGAACACCTCACACTAGACCATGTTGCCAAAGGCTCTGTCCAACCTGGCCTTGAACACTGCCAGGGATGGAACATTTACCACTTCTTTGGAGAAGTAGGCCAGATTCTGAGGAGCACTGGATTTTTCACCATTGGTACTAAGGCACAAACCACTGCAGCATGTTTAAGGTCTAGGCTCTACTTTTCCAGGGCAGCTTTCCCTGGAGCACTCTTCCCCAAAAGAACAAAAGCTTGCCAGCCACATCTCCAAACTAAGACTTTGCATATAATGAGTGTATATTATGTCAAATCAAAATGTCTGCATCTTCCATATTTTTTTAATCATCCCCTATTGTTTTGTTTATCTTCTTTGTTTCATTTCCTTAGTTAAGAACAACTCAATTCTCTACTGTAAACACCAGGTCAGAGCGAAAACTAGAATGTTTGAGAAAATTCAGCTTCTCCAAAGCAAATGTCTCCTGTTTCTCTCCCAAAGTATTTGCTGAATATCATCTGAATTACAGAAAGCTTCAGATCTTCTGAAACTGCCACTGTTGGGTTTGGGGCTTTTTTAAAATAATAAAACTTAGCATTCACTGAAAGGAACTTCCCATTATGAGGCTGGATGTACTGTGAGATGGGCTCTAAACTGATGAGATGTCAAACAACAAACATCAGACTCTTCAGTCCATGGACTGTGCGCCTTTCCTAGTCCCTCAGTTCATCTCTGCAAGCTAATCTTTGGTACTCTGCAGTACAGAAACTTATTTTTTCTTGTAAGTGAAACTGAGAATCTTATGTAATTGAATGACTCCAGCACCAAATACTGTGATACAATATCAATTTGGAAAAGACTGTAGATGTCTTATGGCTAAACCCCACCATTTCCCTGAGTCTGGATTCAATGTGTAGAATTACTGTGAGCTTTCTCAGCACAGCAGATGGTGGAGTCTCTAGGGAATCAGCTCCAGGTCCCCGATTCTCCTTCCTATCCATGCCCTGTACTACATTTAATAGCTCACTATTTTGCCACTGGCAAGGAAACTACCAAGGATATATGGGGAGGAAATGGATTCTCCCACACCACCTTCCCGTGCACGAAATTCAACTTATACTCAACAAAGACATAAGCAGAATTGTAAGGGCCACATTCTCATGCAGATGCTCACCACAGCCTTCCTTATACTGGGGACACTTGTTGGAGTCACCCACAGCCAAAAATTAGACACCTGCTCTTCTCCATCTCTATGTGGTACAGACATGCTGGAATCACAGACAATAACCCACCTGAGATGATAGCAGGGGCTGAGACGCCCCAAAGTTACACTAGCCGGATGGCAAAATTGAGGCAAGCTGCAAATTCATAAAATTATCGAATCCCTAGGGCCCGGTGCAAGGCTAATTGTCTACATTAAGCCTTTGAGTGCAATTACCAGCTCTAATGGTTGCAGGGACAGATTCCAAAACACTGCTATTTAAAACTTTCAGAACTCGAGGGTCTGGGATAATGCTAAAGCCAAGCAGGTCATCTCTGTTAAGGAAGAAAACAAAACTGTGATTACATCTGGGCCATACTTACTTGAAATTAAGTGAATGTTATACCAGGACACACAACCTTGAAAAGGAACAATCTGGATTTTTTTTGCAAATACTGTTTGTGTTTGATATCCAGACATTGGTCATTAGATCTAGTTTTATTACAGCCATAAAAGGAGTGAGTCAACAGCTTAGTCACATCAGGCAGGATATGCTTCAAGCACTGCCTGAATGAAAGAATGGAGTTAAACACTGAGAAATACAAGGTAATTAAGAAAAGAACCCTAATATTTTCTTCCCTAAAAAGCAAGAGGTAACATACAGGAAAGCCTTCGAGTAAGACTGCACAGCATACTGGAAGGGAGCAGGGTATGGATATAAAGGAAATAAACTGGACATATCAGCACACATCAGGATGGCAGTTTGATGGCTTTCAAGAGTATCAGGTGTCTTTGTGTTGTAAAAGAAATGCAAAGAAAGATAGAGTCTGGTTCTTTTCCCACATCAGCATAAAACCTGGCACCTGTTGACTCCATTTGTGCAGATTATCCAATTACTGAAGGCAGACACTGCCGGTGTGAAGTCTGGAGGATAAATAAGAGAAACAGGCTCTGGTAACTTCAACATGCCATGTGAGTATGGAGTGACCTTTCAAGAGTGATCCTGAAAAGAGTCTGATGGATACCTTAGAGCATTATTTATTTATTTTAAATTAAGCCAGTAGCTAAGCACTGTGCCTGCAGGAAGAGAAAAGAGACAGTGAGTGGGATGGGAAGAGAGCAAGGAAGGAAATCTTTGCAGATAAGTCAAAAAGATTGTGTCACTGCAGGACTAGAAATAAGTCTCCCACAGACAGCACGGAAGATTTATGCCACTCTAGGCTTGACTCCAGGAGGCTGGAAAGTTGGAGTGAGCTTTTTAGAATGTCATTTTATTTCAGTGTGGGTACATGGTTAAGACTCAACACTGAAGGAGTTTAATGAAGCTACATTCTCAAGGGAAACATAAAATATATAGACAGTTACATATGCCCTCCTATCTGATGGCAAGAACTAGTATTTTCTATTGCAATAGAAAATGTGAATGGGATTAGTGGTTTGTGAGTAATAGATTGAAGAGCACCTCTCACAGGAGGTGGAGTGGGAGCCAGGGGACTGCAGATCCACAACCCATGGGGTCCTCTGAAGCTCTGGATGTTGCCAGTGTTACTGTAGGCAACTGAGAAGGTCTCTGCACATCTGGTTTGTGCCATGTGCAAATAATGACATCAACTTCTCCTTTGGGATCCACAGATGAAATGGATGATATATTTGTACATGAGGAAGGATTAATATGAGGAAAAGTGAACATGCCACCAGAGGGCAGTGCATGAAATGGGTTGGGTTTTGTTTGTAAGAGACAAGCTACAAGCATAAAACAACTAAGCCATCTAAATTCTACATGTGTGCTTACAGACACAGCTCATGGCCTGATTCACTTGTTGTTTATATCAGTTTGGTGCTGGAATGGCTTGGTGAGAGTCAGCAGAGATGTGCTGATATAAAATCACTTTAAGGAAGTGACCAGTCAGTGCCATAATGTTTGGGACTGAACACATGTGAGGTAGTGAAATAATGACATAAGGGAGAAACATTCACCTAAATATATCTAAATGCATAAAAAGGCAAAAGCTTCCAGCAGAGGGGTAAAGCCTCCTCAGATACCTTCCATGTTATCTCAGTTGTGTAGCCAGGGACCTACATGAAATAGTCTTAATTCTCACAGACCCTTGGCCAAACTCAGAGGACAATAGTCTCCCCCCAGGCCAAGAGGCATTCTCTTGCCCTGCCAGGACAGATCATCACCAAGCTTGCCCTTGCAAGGGAGGTGCGGGCAAGGCTGGAGGACACACTGCCATCAACTCCAAGGGCTGTTCTGCATCTGGATTCTGTCTCAGTGGGACATAATGACTACAAACAATGCTCCACCTCTTCAGTCTTCCCTTGTTGTCAAAGCATCCTTCACCCAAGGGAATATCCTTCCTTTGAACTGGAAGATGATGGGGGCTGCTGCTGCAGCACTGCTGTGTTACTCTGCTTTGTCCTCAGAGTGCAATTATCCGAAACACAGTCATAAGACACTATTTACAATCCCTGCAGCTTTTTGGCATCCCAGTGTATTGGCTTACAGACAGATTTTGTAGTAGGATGCAGCAGATAGAGCACTCTAATTACAGATTTACATTAAGAGGAAGGTTTAAAAGCTAATAGGACATTATTAGAATAATGATCCCTAGGTGTTCTTCCAGCTGAACAACTGCCATTACTAATTAAAAACAAGTTAAAATCAACCTGTTTAAAGAGAAATCAATATTTACAGGAACTAGATGCTACCCTAATGTTCAAAGTGGTGCCGACCCACAAGAACCTTCCCACACGCTAAACCAAACCTAAAGCACATTGGTTATAAACTGGTACCTGCACAAAAAACGCCTTTGTAAAAGCGAGTCAGAAATTTGACTCATGCACAGCTTGTTTGTCTCTCTCATTAGTCAGCTGCCCAGCACTTCCAAATGATTGCCACATACAATGATACGTTACCCACTTTCTGAAATTGGGGTGTCATTTTTTCCAAAAGCAGGTCAGAAATTACATTTCGAGTGCCAGATGAAAATAATCTTCTTGCAGCCTCTGTCTCCCCTGTCTGCAACCTTGATTGCTATTGAACAGAGAGTCATTTTGCGCAAGCACACAGAATCTGCATCAAACTAACTACATGGGAATGTCAGAGTAAATCCTGGAAGTGAAGGCATACAGTTACAGAGAGAAAACAATTAGGCAAAAAATTACAATAGCAAATTGCCTTGAAATCCATTAGCTACTTCAAACTGAAAACTAAATGCTTATTTCATCGGTCCTTGTACAACCATCACAAAACAGAACAAACCCCTGAAAATGAGGAAACACACGAGTGTCTGAGCTGAGGAGTATTTTAAGATCTACCACCAGTATCGTGCAAAAGAAGTGAAGTTCAGAAATATGTAGGTTCATTCAAAGACTAAAAAGAGAGTATTCAACCCAGAGCTGCAGGCAACTTACTGCTAGTACAGTACTCCATCTATGCTTATACATATCCACAGAAACTTACACCTGCATCATCTGGGCCAGAGGCACTGGCCAGCACAAAGAGAGGAAAAGGAAAGGGTTGAAGTCCTCCTGATAGTTTTCCTTCCCCTCTCACATAAACCCAATTCCACTGAAAAAAGAAACAAGGCCAAGTCTGATTCAGGAATGCAATACCGTCATTGATCCAACAAAGTCTGGGCATATCAACCAGCAGGAGCAGCATCACAACTATGAACTTCAGGCTTCATACTGGAAATGTTGACCACTGACAGCTCCCACTGTCTCCAGGTGAAAAGTCAGTGGTCCCTTTGGAAAATACTATTCTGTTCATGACGTATCTGGAAGAAGAGCCCTGTAGTCTGGTAAGTGCTCTAATGTTCCCAGGCCAACAGCAGTGCAAGAGAAGAGTCAATGGCAGAAGAGTCTCTGCTTTTATAGCAGTGCCCAAGTTGGACTTCAGGGGCCAATAGCAAGCACTTGTGTGACCTTGCATTTGTGATTTCCATAGACTGTACTATTAGAGGCTTCAGTTTGGTGTATGTTTTTGCAGCGTGGGAGCAATAAAGAGCAAAGGCAAGAAACAAAGAGCCTCCGGGTGCTGACATAAAATTAAATCCTGACTTCTCTTTCAAGTTCAAGGTAGGAAAATCACAGCCATATGTCTTTGTCAAAAGTGTGCCCAAGCACTAATATTATCAAGGACAGAAACTTCTGCCATGCAGTCTTACCACACTCTCTATATCATGCAGAGCCTATGTGGTCTTAGGTGTAAAATAATCTACTAACCCTCTTTAAAACATGCTGGCAAGCAGGATTAGGCCCCCTGTAAGTAACTTTAGATTACCGCTGCCGGATCCACAGGAAGACCAAAGCTTTCTTCAGGGCAATATCTGATTAGAGCAGAAACAGTTGTCGGCCTCTAGGAAACTGCAAATCATTTTTTGTTCAAACCCACAGGGATTTCTGCAAGGCCTGCTGAGCCAATTTAAACAGGGGGAAAAAATCTGAGAACCCTGCAATAATATCCTCTGCAGTTTTCTAAAAGCCAAATCCTGCCCATCCCACTCAGTGAAGCAATCTTACTGAAGTTAATGAAACTGGTTCCCGCCTAGAAAGCAGCCTTACTGCAGCTCTGCCTCTGCTGCTCGCTTGTCTCGGCTGAGTTGAACCACATCAGTTAGTTTGCAGTTACATCCCTTTCCCTGCTAATACTGACAAGTTCAATTTTCGGTTTCTTTTTTTTTCCTTTCTTCAATGATGTGTTCCAACATCTTTTCCTGCTGCCATAGACAAAGCTAGGTGAGCTGCAGAATAAACATAAGGATATCAGAGCCCTGCACCTGTCTGTAAAATGACATGAATTTAATCAAAACCATTTCTAGTCTTGAGGCTCAGATACACCACTGCTCCTGCTGCTCTTCCCCCAGGCAGCTACTTGTGCCTGAGTGTAGGCTCGGACATATGCTCAATATCACCAGCAAGCAACTAAGCAGAGATTTAGAGGGACTACGTTATTTGATTTTCTATTATGTACAGCTACCTTCTTTTTGTGCTCTCACTGGCCTTACGGATTACAGTAAAACTGCGGCTCACCTGAGCCAGATCTTGCTTATGCCTCACTTATGCCAAGGTAAATTAGGAGAAACTGTGGCCTAGTCAGTGAAACTACATGAGAGTCAGACTGGGTACAAAGCTCATTAACGTTTTTAATGGCACTGCTGTTTGAATAAAAGCTAGTTCTCTTAATCTGGAGCTAAAAACAACAACAAAAAAAGACAATCCCAAAGCAGGAAAATACACGTCCACTGACAGGTAAATTACTATTGCTGAAGATTCAAAATAGATTTTTTTACACCAAGGAAATAAAAGCCAGATAAACAGCAGCTTTTATGGCCATCTAAAACATTCACCTGCAGGCAGGTATTTTTGCTGTATCTGCCAAGTGTGGTACCTAAAAATACTCACAATACCTAGAAAGTTAGAAAAATCAGTCTTCTGCTTCTGGTATGTTTCATAATGGTTACATCTGTATGTTTTATAATGGTTACATCTAATTCAGAGTGTATCAGACAAGAAAAGGAGGGATTCAAGGAAGACAAAATCTTTAATCTAGTTAATTAATAGGAGGGATAGCATGTGAAAACCATATGTAAAATGAGAACATAATCATATTCTGCTCAGGCTGCTGCTCATTTGGTAGACAGGCAGAAGTTAACAAGGTGCCTTGCAATCTATTTAATTGGCCACAGGATCAGAGTCTGCATCAGCCTTTTGTCCATGAAGCCACACTCTTCTATGCCTCCTGCCCCTCCCCATAGAAAACAAAGGTGATGCTGCAAGACCCTCCTTCAGCTCTACCAGGCTGTCAGTAATAAACCACATACAAGTCAGTGGAGAAGCTGCCTCCAGCACTCAGCTCCCGCAGCTGCAGGGATTGCCGCTGCACAAGCCCGTGACAAGCACACCAATGCCAGAGCCACAACTCCTGACAAGACACTCTCTGTAGGCGCCTCGTTACCAGCCAGTGACAATTGCTCCATATAGAAACCATTCCCAGCTCTCATGAAGAGTTGCATTGATTTTGCTAGTGCTTGTTGTGTTCCAGTAATGCAAAGGCATCAACAAGTACATATGGGGAAGAAGTGTATTTTTTTCTTGAAGAAAAGCTCCAAATCTAAATGAAAGCTTTATCTTGAGATGTGCAAGGAGGATTTAACCAAACCAGCTAAACATGGCGTTTACATAGGAAACTACAGAACAAAGTATGTAACTTCGTGACTTGATCTTGAAATGAGGTCTAATGAGGTTTAACATGATGAATATGAACACACTGTTGTAATAATATCTTTTGCAATAATTAGTACAAATAATCGTTATAATGATTTTAAAATAAGAGATTTTTTCTATGATTCTAAAACAAGAGATAATCTAATCTGTTCTCACTCTTTTTCTTGGCATTCAAAGGCTGGACTTGACTTCTGCACAGGAATGGAACAAGAAAGTTTCACTTCCATTTGTTAGGCCTATGCACATTCTATCTTTTCTACAGTTAAACCGCGTGAAATTTCCAGCCCAAGCAAAACTTCAATATTCAAGTACTTTATTATTCAACTTTTAAAAATCCCAGCAGAAGAAACGCAGAGTGTCTGTGACATGAATCCCATGTGCTTTTTTTTCACCTTGGGGAGAGGATTAAATTAGCCTCAGTCTTTACAAGTATTTGTCAAGTAGTTACATTTTAATCCTAATTTATTTATGCCTGAATCCAGCAAAGCACTTAAGCATATCCTTATGCTAAACATATGAATTAGCCCACTAACACTACAGTTAAGCATCATGCAAACTCTGACGGATACTTTCCACTTCCTTATCCTGCAGAAAGCGTTTAATTTATATTATAATGAATTAATTTTACCCAAAACACTACCTATATGCTGATGGTCGCAAAAATAGTATTAATTTGTCATAACCACTGCAAACTGGACAGGTGAAGTGAGTTTATCTCAGGGCACATTTCTGCTCCATGTTTTCAATGTAACCTGAAAAGACTACTATGGAAAATCAGGTGTATCACCTACTGGTTAAATGCAAACAAAACAGAGTTACCTTCCTTTGTTTTGCAATGCTTCTTTAAAACAACAGATGCTAGGTTAAATCTCATGTTCAGGCATTTATCACATCTGTTTTCTGTTCCCTTGGAAAGTATACTCACAATAGTGCTCAAATGAATTACAATGAGATTTGTCAGTTGAAACCTAAAAGGGAGTTCAGGGAATAAACATTTAATTTTAGGAGGAAAAACATAGGTGTTTAATAGTTTTAAACACATTTTCAGATGGTTCAAATAGGCAAAGCTCCATTACAGCCACAGTCTGAGACCTGATGTAACCTTCATGAGGTCTCCAGAGAGATGTAAGGCCACAGGAAGAGGAGGTGAAGAGGAGTCGACAGGGGTGGGGAGCCTGAGGGTGCAGGCCATGAACCCGCAGCACAAGCAGAAGCCTTGATGCACCAGTATTCTGTCCCTGCAGCCTTCTCCAGCAATCATCACCAGCACAAGAAAAACTTTTCACCTTAAAAATGAATAAATCTTCAGTGTTCTCTTGTAAAACTGGAGCCTGCCTATTCAAAGGCACTGAGGAGGCTCCAGTAAAGAACTTTCATAATCACATTTTCTTCTTAACAGCTTTTATGAGAACACAGGAAGGTCTTTCTCCTCTTCCAAGCCTGAAGAGACCTGGAGAATGGTATTGACAAAGACAGTCCTTCAACTCAGGAGTAGAATTTGACTCAATTATTCTACAGGCTAACAGTAAGTGAAGATAAAAATATTGCTTTGAAGAGAAGGGTTTCATTGCAGCAAAATTATACACAAGCATCTAATAAAGTATAATCTAAGACTTGTCATTCATACAGCTATCATTTTCTCTGTAGCAGCTCTGAAACGAATTCCTGCAGCATTGCTACACAAGTAAGACAACCTTGATCAGGTAAACCAGTTCTGTTGCGAACGTCCCTTCCTCTTGTAACTGTTGGCCCCCTTTTTTTGTCCAAATTATACTTCTTCCTTTGAAAGACTCCTCTATCCTCACAATGCCTCTCCTAATCCCTTGTACAGACTCCATGCATTTGTCTTCCAGTTTCACCTTTGCTACCTTCCAGGCATGTTACTCATGCCAGTGTCTTGCAACAACACAACATTTAGTTCTTCTAGACTCTTTAAGTCAACCTCATTTCTCTTGAAGTAACTCCTGCTTTCCTCCACAGCTTGAGTGGAGGGGGGTGTATGTGACTAACATACTGTTCGATCTTCCTTCCCCAAGGACCACTGCCTAGCAATTTAAAGGGAGGCTCAGTTCCTCTGAAAAACAGAAAGCTAACCAAGTTCAAATATGTCTAGAATTTTAAAAGCAAAGTACACCCATCTCTTATGTAGCATGTCATACAAAGAATAAAGAGCTCTGTGGAAAAAAAAAATAAATGTTATTCGTTGTCTGAGCACAAGGCTGTTTATGAGATGAGATTCAGAAACCATCCTCCTTAAAGCTCCAGAGGAATTCTGCCTTCACTGTTAATTCACCAGCAGAACACAGTGCTCTTCTCACTGAAGGCCTGATGTTACATGTAAATGTCATCCCTTCAGAAAGTAGCTAGAAAACAACAAGAAGTTTAAAGATAAACAGCTTCAAGTAGAAGCAAACACTGTGGTTAGGTTTGGATTGGCTTTATTGAAATTTCCTTATGTCCAAGGTTCTGTTACTGCACAACTCAGACAGCAGAATAATCAAATTCATTTCACTGAGGCCAAAAACTCATTTGAAGTTATTTGAAAGACAGAACATTCTCAAATAACCTTTTACAGAACGAATGGCAGAGCAATCTTTGAGCCTTTAATTCTGATATATAACAAAGTATTTTGTTAGCTTGTCTTCAGTGAAACAAAAGTAAATCAGACCTGGAAGCCTGGTCCATCCTGTTCTCAGAATCTCTTGGTGCAGCAAGGTAGAAAAGTTCCTCAAACAAACTTGAACCAAGCTAACTGAGGTACCAGGAGCAGATTCATTTTCTCTGGCCTCTCCATTTGCAGGGCAGGCCAGAGGAAGTGTCAGTGAACATGAACAAATTTTCCAGTTTTTCCCCTCATACAATGGGAACACATCAGACTGCAGCTGTAAAGCTCTAGTGAGAGCTCAAGGTGGGAAGATAGTAGAAGATTCTTTCTCTTATGACCAAAAGCTTTTCTCAGCACACGAGCAGCTACCTGAACAGCGCCCTGGAGACAAGTCTAACTCCAAAGAAACGAATGCTACTATCACAGAAACCTCTCCAGGGAAGTCTTATTGCTCAGGATGTTTAAAACTAGGCCAGACAGAACAGTGGCAGCAGCACAACAAAAATGGATGGCAGAGGCACTTCCTTAGTCTCCAGCCTCTGCAGGATTTCACTGCTGTTAATTGGGAAGTTGAGAGACCCAGGGCACTGCAAATGGGATGTGAGGCTTTTTAACCATCGTTTGCTGACTACTGCTTCACCGCCCTCTCCTTTTGTATGCTGCTTTACCGGTAAACTTCATGTAACTTTGAAACAAGGAGTCACGCTTTCAACCCTTCTGATGCCCTTATTTCACCCAAGAAAAAGTTTCAGCAAGCACCACTTCCCTTTTGGGAGGCAATAAGAATTCTCTTTCCTCACCAGGTGTGTTGGAGGAACATGAGAAGAAATCACACTTTTTAAAATAATAAGAAAACCCTGTAAGTTAACTGTCTATAAAGAAACCAAGCCATCCAGGCAGAGCTGAATTCACAAGGCTTTGTACTGTATAACCACACCCCCACACACACCACTTTACACAATTTGTTGATCATTTGAATGAACAGATTCAAAAGACTTCATTTTAAGAAAACATCCACTTAAAGGCCATATAGCAGATTGTAACCATGTTTAAAGCTACGTTCACAAAGACTCCAATCGAATCAGAAGAGGAAAAATATGGTTTTTCCAGTATGTTTAATCTGAGAAACTTAACAGTGGTTTCAGTACAGCTCAAAAAGACCTCTTCCGTTAGAAAGCATGTGAATAATCTCGCTGAGTCTTCCAGCAAAGTAACCTGCCCAAGTCCTTGCAGGACCAGAGCCTTACTTGCTCCTTGCTGTGTTTCTAAACAGAAGTTAAACTACATTTCAACAACTTCAAACAAGCTCATGGAAACCCAAAGATATACAAGTCATTGCTTAGTCACCTGATGAACTGTTACAGCACTTGCCCTACTAGTGCCTTCCCACCTGTAGCACACATTTTATGCTGTATTATTGTTATGTTGGGTGTTTTCAAAGAGCAAGAGATCACATCTTTATATAGCTTTATAACCCACCCACTGTACCTTGCGTGCATCCCAACAGACATGCCTCAGTGACCAACCTCAAAGGTATTGTGCACATAAAACCCCTAGCCCTGCTCTGGCAGCAGTCCAGGGGATGCTTTCCATGTGCAGTGCCAGGCTGTGGGACTCAACCCTATGCACTATAGGTGATAAAAAGTTATGTTTTCTGCTCAGTAGAAGTGGAATCAAACATCTATTTTATCACTAAACTGTGACATGCTCAACACATCAGCATCCAGCCCACTGATAGGTAGCACAAAACACAGGGCTCTACCACATTAACATAATGAGTGTAATTCTACTCTTTGCTAATTACACACAGGACTATGTACCAAAATACGCAAGTGTTAAGGAAAGGCTGGAAACGATTTTAGACATCCTGATTTCCCTTCTGCTTTACCTCACAGGAATTGGACACACACCTGTGGTTCCTGGGTGGCTGGGAGCACGGTGTGTTTCACTGCTGGCCGTGTCTCTCTGTGGGGAGAAGAGTGACAGTGCAATTAACCCCAGGTTTGCGTTTCAGTTTTGCGGCTATAAATGCCCATTTCTGGATTTACTACTTCCTTCACAGCCTGCTTTGAAGCGCAGCCCGGGCTGTCAGACAACTCCACACCGCTGATAAACCCTGCCCGCCTCTCTCCCTACCCTACTGACTTGTATGCCAGCTTGGGGAATTCCCTCGCTGCCCTTCGCCGTGGGGCTAGCCGTACCCGGGGAGATTAACTCTCACCACTGGCCGGCCCGGCTCCACAGCCGAGGTGACAGTGGGGCACCCCCGTGCTGCCCCGGGCAGAGGGAAGAGGGTTCCGGGGGAGCCAAAGTGCAGCCCCGAGGCAGGGTGCCCTCAGGATGCTCCTCAGGCCCTACTCCGCTGGGCTACCTCTCCTCCTAGGGGCCCCAGACCTGCCTCTGCCAAGCGGGGGGTCCCAGACTCCATCACTCGAGCGGCGGCGGCAGCCGGGGGCTACCCTGAGGCGGGAACGGCGCCGGACAACGGCGGCAGCCGGGGTTGGACTGAGGCGGGAACAGCCCCAGGAGGGGGCTGTTCTGAGGCGGCGGCAGCCGCGGCTGCACTGAGGTGGGAAGAGCCCCAGGAGGGGGCTGCTCTGAGGCGGCGGCAGCCAGCGCGGTGTGAGGCAGGGGCTGCCCTGAGGCGGGAACAGCCCCAGGACGGGTCTGCTCTGAGGCGGCGGCGGCGGCCAAGG
>JANHGB010041074.1:13390-24066 GCA_026283785.1 Coracopsis vasa | reverse complement strand
GCTGCCCCATCCCTGGCAGTGTTCAAGGCCAGGCTGGATGGGGCTTGGAGCAACCTGGTCTAGTGGAAGGTGTTCCTGTCTGTGATAGGACAGTTGGAACTAGATGAGCTTTAAGGTCTCTTTCGACTCAAACCATTCTATGATTCCATAAATTCCTTTTAACTGCCACTTTTAATTTTTTATGATAGCACCTTCTTCTCTCCATCATCACAGGCAGACACTAAAGCTTCTGGATCTCTCTAACCCTGCTGCATGTGCTGGTTCATTCTGCTAGTTGGCAAAGTTCTTCGTTTACATAAGATCTGGGAAATGGTGTCAAAATGGAAGATTAAGGAGTATGTCAGTGAAAAATCCCATTAAACAGAACATTAGGGGGGGTGGGAGGGGAAGTATTGATAACAACACAGTTAGTCCTCTTCTGCCAGCAGATACAAAGCATTACACAGTTCAGAGCTACTACTGGCAGAGAAAGCTGCTCATAAAAAACAAAGCTACATGCATGAAAATGTTCCTTGTTTTGTATGTATCTGCGAAAAGGACTATCCAAACACCAAGTAAACAGTCCACACCAGCTGCAGAGCATGGAGCCTCCCACCCAGCAGTGTCCCTGGGACCTTCCAAGGAGCTAATCCTGTTGGCAAAGGGAAGGTGCCTGCAAATACACCGGATACAAAGTCAGAACAAAAAACCCCTGCTTTGCAATGCTGTGGCTCACCGAAGGGATGGGTTTGGGTTTTAACTCAGTCACAGAGTAAAACTTATAACTAAAGATACATGAAAGTTTATAGCAACATTTCTCGCCCCGGACAAACTCTGTAGCTGCAAAAGCTGAAGGAAATGACACCGCCAGCAGTGAACACATACATACCCTGCATTTGAAAGCACAAAGAACAAAGCTCTGCTGAATCTGGGAATTAGTAAGCCTGACAGGTTTAACTTTGGTTTATCCCCCGGCAAATTAGCTACTGTTTAAACATGGAGCTCGGGCATTACATCATCTGTTTGCAGGGGATGTTTTCAGAGTTTTTTTCAAGTTAAAAACCATTCTTGCGTACACAGCTTGAGGAACATTGCTTACTCCCCACAGACTCAACAAAATGAAGGGGTGGATCAAACTTTTTGCAGGAGCCCTGCAAGCAGGGAAGCAAACATCTAAACTGCTTTGCAAGTTCAAACAGTACCTGATCTTACCTGGAATGTAGCAGGAAATACAGACTGCCCCTCAGGTTTGTCTATTCAGATTCAGGGATGAAAAGCCAGCTTTTGTCAAGTTACAATGTGCAAAACCCAGCCTGATTAGTGGCTGAAATCACACATGCTTCTGCTCACCCACCTCCAGTGCAGTGTGGATTTAAGAGGTCATGTGATTGGGTCCCATTCCATTCTTCCACTCGTTTCTGTCATCTGTGCAAGTAACTCCAGCATTTCAGTCCTTCTTAATACAACGTTGCCTTAGCGGACCAGACTGAGAGGCAGGGAAGGATCAGCTGCACACTGAGCTACTGGAGATACTTTCAGCGCCCGTTCTCTTCGTCCATGTCAGACACTCATTTGAGACTTCCTTTACCTTGAAACACATAGATCTCCTCAATGTAATTTTGTTTCTAAAAGCTTGGCGGAACCCTAATATTTCAGCACCTGCTCTTGGATACTTGTTTCAGAGGTTTCTGTGGTGCATTTGAAGAACCAGGCTCCACAGTCTCTTCAAGCACAGCTTCAGAAAGCACACAGTGCATTGGGCTCTCACATGGAAACTCATACTTGAACACTGAGTTGATCTGAGAGATTTCACACAATCTATTTCTCTGACCCTTCGATCTCAAGATTTTAGAGAGGAAAGAGGAAGAAAGAAGAGAGTTTCAAAAGGGTAAAAGGAAGAACCATTGGTCTCACCCTTGAGCAGTTCTCACACAGACACATAGTTTGTGTGGAATGAGGCCCTCTCAGATGTTTGACATTTTCCTACATACCGAACCCACAGTGGGCTGTGACCACAATCCAAGGACATAAGGAATAAGATTTCACACAACTCTTGCTAAAACTCTGTAAAATTAAACAAAAATAAAGTAAACCCCTATTTTTTTCCTTAACCCAGTAAGGTTCCAAGAACTAATCATATCACAACCTCTGAAGCTAAAACAAAACCAAAAAACCCAAAACAAAACCAAACACAAACTCCAAACAAAACCCAACAATAAGCCACAGCCCTTTCACCACTATGCCTCTAAACATTCAAAAACACAGTGAGAATTTTCTTCTTAGATTAAAAAAAACCCAAAAGAATACAGCATTATTTTGAAATAACGCCAAGGACAAGCAACTCTGGCTCAAAAAAAAAAGGCATACAACAAAAACCCAAGCAAAAGTCCCAACCTCCCCACCACAAAGTTTCAGAAAACTACAATTGTGGAAGTCCTGCTCAAGACAGCTTAACCTTTAAAAAAGCCAGAAGTGCATCACACACAGAATAGGCTTTGCTGTCAGAATGTAATTAAAACAAACCCAGACTAACTCAATTCTGCTCTGTATCAAGATAGCCAGGAGCTGATCGGGGAGAAAGTCAAGCAAACAAATTTTCTCTGGGAGATTTCAAAAGGTCAGTGCAAACAATTACTAAATGCAATACTGAAAGCAACATAAGCCAAAATTATTTGTTTCAATTTAAAAAACTATCTTCACCATTCTAGTTATTACTTGGAAAGAGCAGTAATTCCAAGGATTGTATAACCAGTTAAACAATTATACGAATACCAAGGAACCATTAAAACTACATTTCAAAGCAAGTAGGATACACAACTGCGTGCTTCCTCTTCCTCTCCCTCCACTTTTATGTAACACAGTTCCCAAAACAGATCTCATCTGCAGTTAAACTTAGGCCAGATGAAGACATTCCTTCCCATGTATGGGAAATAAGGGAGATAATTTCACTTCTCCTAACAAAAGTCATAGCAAAAAGGCCTCCGACTAAAAAGGCAGGCAATAAAAAGAAGTGCCAAAGTCTGAAAAGATTTGTACCGATACCACATCTTTCCTGTTCTCTCCCTACCAAACAGCCTTCAAAATGGGGCATTTTCTTCTTTCAGTGCAATTCCAGCCCCCGTTAGCAGAACTGCATGTGTCAGCACAATCCTCAGCTTCACCCAGCAGCATGCAGGGGCTGAAAAATGACCATGCTACTTCAGTGACTTTCAAAGTTACACACAACTATTCTTGTCCCTTCAGCATGTTCATTTATAACAAAGTCCTCCCTCTTCATTAAATCACCCTCATTGGTCCTAGCAGACTCCAGATTTGCAGTAAAGATAGAAGAGCACTGGGGCAGACCTCCAACACAGCACAGCACCTGTGTCACTGTCCCATGACCTGTTCCACATCTGTTCAAGGCTTGCAAAGCTCAGGCGCTCTTGCTCCTGTCAGGGGATGAGACACATGTATGCAATTCCCTCTCCAAGTAGCAGGTACCCATTCAAACCATCCCCTACAGCAGCTAGAAATAGAAACAGGCTACCTCCTACCAGGCATTTATCCCTTGTAGCTTTGGGACAGCAAAGTTCCAAGTACAAGAGCTGGGTAAAAATCTCAGCATTCAGAGATATTCCCTGCCAGTTGAGCAAGTCTCCTCCTCAGGCACTGTCAGTGTTCCTACCTCACATCTTGGAGAGCCAGGTTGGACTCAAGACAGGAATATCCTAATGCAGTAACATTAATCATAGAATGGCTTGGGTTGGAAGGGACCTTAGAGGTCATCTAGTTCCAACCCCCCTGCCAGGGGCAGGGACACCTTCCACTATATCAAGTTGCTCAAAGCCCTATCCAGCCTAGCTTTGAACACTGCCAGGGATGAGGCAGCCACAGCTTCTCTGGGCAACCTGTGCTAATGCCTCACTGCCTTCACAGGGAAGAGCTTCTCCCTATTATCTAACCTAGACCTACTCTAAGACAGTAAACTAACAGTAACAAAAGGGGAGAAGGGATACCTAGCAACTCCCTCCTCATCCTACTAAAAGGATCCCCACTTCCCCCCAAAACCCACATGCAGTTTGCTGTTCGATTATCAAACTGAACCACTTCACTGAGGCATCACAAAAATGACAGGGACTGCAGAGCTGAGAGAGGGAAAGGGACCAAGGCCATCCCTCCCAGCAACATGCTGTGAAATCAGTTCAATCATGCCACAAACCTCAGATACAAAGGTCAGTATCAACCAGTGCAACAGTACTTCCCCGCATTCAGAAACTCTGTGATACACTCAGATACTATGGAAATGTTCACCTCTTTTTCCTAAAGATTTATAAAGCACAGAAGCAGGAGAAGGTGACAGAAGACCCTGGGTATAATCCCCTCTCTCCTCAAAAGGTTCCACATAAACATATAAATAGTCCATACACAGTACGAGTTAACATAGAGCTCCCTCAATACGCAAACAGCTTTGGTAAACAGGCTAAGAATAGGTACAGGGACAGCAGAGCATCCAAACGAGACACCTCTGCAAAGCAGCACAAAGCTCACAAGGAACATTTGCAATACTGCTTTTTTTTTAATCAGTTTTAAGAAGAGGAAATTCACTTTGGTTCTTTTTATAATACCTACTCTATTACATTTGTCAAACAGCTGCCACTTTGTGTCCCCAATATAGCTGCTTTCAGTGGTAACCAAGAGGCTCGCCATGCCTGCGCATGTATTATAGATCAGAGATGAATATTAAAACAGACTCTAGATCTCTCTAGAGATTACATGTCACTCCTTCCAAGTCAGTGGAATTCTACAGAGATGCAAGTCGCAGCAAAGCCTGGGTCATACTTGTATAAACTACTCCAGAAGATGCTCTCAGCCTTGCTGCCTGAGAAACACCATTTGAAATGCAACCCCAGTAAGACAGACATTCAACTCATGCAAAACCATCTTTTCTGACATCTCCTTCAACAAGGAAGAAATTATGTTTCTTGGTCTTCCTAATCAAAATCTCATTGTCCTGGCAATATAAAAGCCGCTTCCAGAGAGACAGCAGGTCTGATTCCTGAGGGGTGGGGGGAGTTAACTTCTGTACAAAAGCCTTGAGATACCTGCCAGTTTCATCTCAATCATTACCCCCAACTAACTACACCCTTGGGACACTTGCAAAAGGCTTGGCGCTATTCATCACTGCCACAAAGCAAAAACAAAGTCAGAATACCCTGGAGGCAAACGTGAGAAACTGCAAGATTTGTTTGAATGTTTTTCTTATTATGTTCATTAAATCTTACTTTTTGCTAAGAACTCTAAGATTAACATCAACAGTAACACTTTGCAGATGGCACCAATTCACAGCTTTCTCCTGAAGAAAAATAGCCTCAAACCTGCTTAATAGGTACAAGGTGTAAGACCTTTGCAGGCTACAACAAAGATCAACAGCAAAAAACCAAAGAGCTTCTGGATTCATCAAACCCCACCTGCTCTGCAAGAAAGCAACTGTGTCAGAATCTACCCCATGCCCTGTTTTTAGTGATCAATGAAGTAACAACTGCACAGAACTTCTGTTAAAGATCATGACAAGGACAGCTCTTGCCTTCCTCCAGGTCCTTGGTTTTGTTTCCTGACACACAGCTGAGAACTCACAAGGAAAGGCTCAACAACAGCTAATTGTCAGACACCATAGTAATTAGTGGCAATTTTCCAATGCATCCATCTCTGGCTGGATTTCCGATAGCTGGCTCCTCCTCAATCCCAACATTAAAATGAAGGTACACAAGGTAGGCAGCACATTCATTTACAACTACCAAGGTCTTCCCAGGAGAGATGCCTAAGAAAAAAAGTATCTAACCAAAGCATGGGTTGGGTTTTTGCCTTCCCATTTGCTACAGGATTATCTTTATTAATTATCAGAGAGCGATGTTACCTGTTCACTGACATACATTATTAGATGTATGATGCATTTCTGGGAGTCAGTGGACTCCCGTATCACATGTTATCTCTGGCCAGCAAATTACCTCTAATGAGAAAGACAAGATCACACTGTTTTGTCTTCTGCCAACCTGCTGGTTACACATCACAGCTTTGAAGTTACTACTCTTCTTATACCAAAGGTTTCCACCCTATTTTACTTGCAGACCCTTACAACTTCCCCTGCAAACAGAAAGGCTCCCAGTAGCAAATTCAGGACTGCTTTGCTTAGACTTTATAGACCCTAAGAGACTCACACCACTGCTCTATATATTTAGGTTCTGCTCTCAACTCTGAGGCTCCCCACTTGTTTGGCAGCTCTTCTTGTCACAAGCTCAAATGCTTCCATGCCAACCTTTTCCAGGCATCATCTACATGTCAGCAGTACTCCATAGCATATACTCCACTCAACACCACAAAATCCAGAACACATCACTTCCCACTAAGTGCCCACATGGAGCAGACCTGCAATATAATTACTTCCTCCTGCCCATAATAGAAACACTAAGACGTGTACGAATTTCATCCCAACGCACTCCTGCATTACATACGATGCGGAGGCATTTAATCAAGGGAGGATGAAAGATAGAGAAGTCTTTCCAACATTCAGTGACGTGCTTAATTCCATGACATTCAAATCTGGCCCCAGAAGGTGGAGTACATACAGGATAGGGAAAAGAAAAGCTTATCCTCACATTGATAATTGAGACGTCTTGACAGGACAACATAACAGAGGGTGTTGATGGCTTTAATTGTACTGCCTTTATATAAGCAGAGGATCCAATTCCCACAGTAAGCTGCCAAATTTGAATTCATCATCTATTTGGCTGGACTTAGAAAGTACTCAGCCTGTTGAGAAGTGTCCCTTAAGGAAGGGAACACATGCACAGGACAACAAATTTCCTGCTCCATGGCATTTTGACTTTCAAATAAATGTAATTCACTTCCAGATGAATTCATAGATGATCAATATTCTGGGATAGATTTGAGATGACCACATAGCTCCACAATCCTTTCATGTTACACATGAGGGCTAGCACAAAACACTAAGAAAGCTCAAACTACAGAGTGAAATGTCAGAACATACACTCCAGCACAGCAACATTCATACCAAAACACAACAGGAACATAAACAAACCTCAGGCTATCTGCATTGCCACTATCCCTAAGTATAAAGTCAGATAAGATGATACCTGCAAATAATTTTGAATCGTGAAAGAAAGCATTTTATGAAACAACACAGATAAAAGGCTAACCAGCTGGAAACTGTACATAAAAAAGGAAGTAAAAATGTTACTTGTGCAGTAGGAAATGTTATTAACATTTTGCATTAGACAAACTTGAGAGGATTTCTTCATGTTCGTGGGTTAATCCCATGTTCTGATGCTACTCTCAGGCAGCCATTTGCAATAGAAAAGTGACAAATTTTTTTAATGCACCAAAATTCATGGGTAGGGTACAGGTAGCGAAAACACACTCCCAACACCAGGCAACAAGATCCCAAGCATTTAAGAAATTGACTGTAAGAGCCAAATTTCTGAAGCACATCAAAACACATGCCTTAGCCACACAGTCTGTATGGGCCCTTAAAATTGATCTCTAGTCAAAACCCAGATGGGGATTTCAGCTAGGCCTTGCACTCCTGCAGAACAGAGCTTATGGGACTACTGAGGGACAGGCTGGGTGACAGTATGCTGCACACCACCCATCCCGCCGTATCCCATGATCTTTCCAAGTTGTGTGAGGCCTCTGGGGAGCTCCTTTTGTGCAGTAGGTGCAGTGGGACGGGCCTTCCCTGTCACTGATACACAGCCCATTACTCATTCAAGCAGTGGATGCCACTCACAAAGTGAAAGTCAGGGAAGGCATTTGCATAAGAACCAGCAGCACCATACCTGGAAAATGACAGTGGAGGTCATGTCTGTTTATTGTCAGTGCTTCACACCTACTTACATCAAGGTATTCTTCCCTTTTCCCTACCAGTGACTCAAACCTCACCTTCTCTGCTAGTCATGTGTGTCCTTCTTCATTCCCTTCTTTCCTCAACCATCTTCTCATCTTCCTCCCCTCAGCACCTGCTGGACAGACCCAGGTTGGGGGCCATGGTCTTCCCTAAGTTCTTGGCAAGAGGTTCAAAGCAAGAGGTTTCTCCCATTCTATAATTTCCCTTTTTGTGAAGATACTGCCCATCTCCCTGCAGTCCCATCTCAAAGAAACCTTCTTCCCAAAGAGGCTTTTTAGGTACTGTATTAACCACACCTCGTGTCTCAACCAGCATCCAGACAGCTCCTGCAGTTTACAGTCCTTCGTATCTTGTTCCCCTTTCCTATCTCCTTACTTCAGGAGGTTATGGTGGAAAGAATGAAACCAGTCAAGGTGCCCCTGTAGAAACCTAGCTTGATGCGATGTGTTGAAACTGCTCCTACAACAGATGGTATGGCCAGGTGGGGTGCAGAGGGGCAGGGTTGTGCACACTCAGCTGTGAATACCTGACAAGGACAAGATCCATCAGGAGGAGCAGGCTCACTGCCATTGCAATAGTACATGCAGGGACTATGTGCAGCTGTCAGAAACCCCGCTTGTTTCTGTGTACCATGTAACTTCTGCTGCTTGCAAACAACTAAGGGATATCTTTACACTCTGCAATTGCTTTTCTATGTGGGATGGTGAGGAAATTCGGCAAAATTCCCCTAGCTCAAGGCAGCATCTACCACTGATTCTTGTCCCCTGCCTGCCTCTGTATCAGTCCACTAAGCACAGCCTCTGAACTTTCTCTCTAATCTCTCCCACCATCATGGGTATCCTCCTCTAGGCACTTCAGCTGCAAGCTGTTCCTAGGAAATGATCCTGCTGACAAAATCATATATGGCCTTTGCAGATGTTGGCCAAAATCCTGGACTCCTCCTTGTGCATGCTAAAGGGAAGCTATTTTATGGTCCATGAGGTGCAGGGGCTTTTTGCACAGTGACTTCTAGACAAAGTCATGTGTATGCTGCAGATTGTAAGGGACTCTGGCACAGAACAGAAGGCACATCCGTTTCACTGCACAGATGGGTCACCACTATCTGCCTCTTGAGTAGCACGTGATTCACAGCTTAATAAAAGATATCTCATCCCAGAAGAAAGGGACACAACTGAAGTGTAGGCAGGAGAAAACAATGAAAACTGAAAGAAGTGTAGCCTGATCTGAAGGTAGCCGAGGTTATGACAGAAACACGGGTCTTATTTTCATCCAAACTGAGGGTAAGAAGGGCTCTGGGTATGTAACAGTCAAATCTGGGACTCTTCCGTTTTGTACTGGTTTTCTTCACAGCTGGGGTGTGTCCACATATTGCCAGGTACAGCTACAGACCCAGGAAGGTTCAGAAGACATGCTACCTCGCATGCTGCCAGCTTACCAACTGAAACATCCCTACCCTTAGTAAAATATGTGGTGACAGTAGTCCCTACAAACTGACACCCTGTAACTTGTTGAGAAAGGTGTGAGTATCAGCTCCACCTCCTCTCTTTTCTGGGTTGACTTCTTTCCCCCTTTAACCTCAGGGAGATGGTCCTGTTACTTATTTATACATATCTATTTGTATAATGCTGGCATCCCAGAAACCGTTGGAGAAGCCAGGACCATACTGTGCCATGCAGAATAGAAATGCAGAACAGCTTAACTAGGGATTGGGCCCTAAGAAAAGTGCAAAGATGTGTAGAGAACATAGATCTGCTGTGAAGGGAATCAGATGTAGTTTCAGCTATGTAATTCACAACATCTAAGGAAAACTGTGCTTATCATAACCCCCAAGTCTTGTCATAGGAAAGGGCGATGAGGTGCTAAAGCCTGCCTGGCTCTGATCCTTGCTGTTTGCTATACCAAGTTCTCCCTCTGGGAGGTTTGATACAGAACCGAGCAAATGACGTTTCTTCTGCCTGTTTGTATGTTTTGGCTGCTATTGCGCTTCCATGAATCTGCTTCCATGAATCATGGAAAAGCCTGCTGGCCTTATCTGTTTGTGGCAGTTCAGCTCTGATTGCTGATTCTCAAACTCAGGAGAAAGGAAAACTGAACATGAAGCCAAAGAGCTGAGCAGAAGTGTCACAGAGATGTGACAGAGGTGCAGTGCGGACGTGGAAGGGACCTCCCTTCTTCAGAGTCATTTGTCTAGTGCAAATGATAGCTTCCTACAACACACTGCAGTGGGAAGCCAGTCTTTGGAAAAGAAGCTTAAATGATTCTGCCAAAAACTTCACAACAAAGTCTTCCAAGTTTCCAAAATACGATGGAAAATATCCTTCGGGGTCAGCAAGTTGAATTGCAAGCCCTTCCCAGGACTGTAACCAGCAACACAGAAAGAGGGATCTGGTCCAACAGAGGCTGCTGGGACCAGAAGCAGCAAGGGAGGACACCACTGCAAACAGCCTTCACTCCACGCACGGCACTGTCCGTGCATGGATGGGAGCAAGGCTGCTATGGCCCCGGAGCAGGTCAATGCCTGGCTGATCCTGTGTGTGTTTGCTGGATCCCAGAGGCTCACAGGTAGGAAATGTACCTGCTCGGGATGTGGCTTCTTGGCTTGGGAAATGTTCCTGCAATGCCAGTGGTGTGAGACTGCCTGCTTCTTCAGGCCTTTTGACACGGGCAGGTAGGGACAGGACAAGGAGGGGTGGCTTTAAACTGACAGAGGGGAAATCTAGATTAGACATTAGGAAGAAGCTCTTCCCTGTGAGGGTGCTGAGGCGCTGGCACAGGGTGCCCAGAGAAGCTGTGG
>JANHGB010041074.1:0-13333 GCA_026283785.1 Coracopsis vasa | reverse complement strand
TGGTCTAGTGGAAGGTGTCCCTGCCCATGGCAGGGGGTTGGAACTGGATGAGCTTTAAGGTTCCTTCCAATCCAAACTGGTCTGGGATTCCATGATTCTAAATATGGTCAAATGCTCCAGTTGGCTGTGCTGACATGGGAGAGATCTGGAGTCCCAGATCACCAGGAAGGCACTTGTACCTACTTGTAGGATAAAGACCTGCTGCTATGTTCAGTAGCAGGGGGAGGGTTTTCATGGGTCTGCACTGAAAAAAATCTGTTTCTGCAAGAATTTTCAGGGATTTTCTTGATGCTTTTTGGGAAAAACAAGCAAACAAACAATTGTTGGATGTTCAAGTAAGCAAGGGACATTTTTTTCCCATCTCCAGAGGATATTTATGTTATTATTTCAATCCATTACTTGTTATGATTTGTTTGATGTTTGTTTTGCTCTACTCAATAATCTAACAGTGCGCATGCTTATGAGATAGTTACTAATAACAGCATTTTGGCAGCTAGTCACCAAATACACTGACTTTGAATCCAATCGTATGTAGAGGAATCATTCAACAGAGAGATCTGTGAACCTAGAGGATCAGTTAGCAGAGAGAAGCCCTGCAAAGACAGATTCAGATGATGCGGTATTTTTACCTGAGCTAATAGCCTTTCTGGCTCATCCATGTAGGAGTAGGAAAGAGCAGCTACATCCCTGCTCGCATTCCAAAGCCACGGCTGGCTTGGATCAGGGAGCCTGCAGCTGTGCAGAGAAACAAATCTCTGCAGCTCTGGGGGTGGCAGTGCACTTCTTCAGGCAGCTTGTGCATCTCCCTGGTAAGCTTTAATCAAGGATGGAAAGTTGGAAGTGCAGTTTGTTAGGAGTCAATACACACACAGAGTGTTCAGTGATTTTTCTACTCTCTATAAGCACCTGCTGACCTTAACTCTGGAGTCTTCAATATAAATTCTCTCTCTTTTTTATATAAAAAAGCTTTAATCCATATAAAAATAATTTTTAAGAAGGTGTCTGAAAGCTTTTATTTTATACGAGCCTTTTCCATTTCGTGTTTCTTGACCTTAAGGATGAGTCTGTAAGAAGTAGAGGAGGGTCTTGGCTACACAACTATGGTGAGCAACACAGAGAAGGGAGGGGATGCAGCCTCCCTTTCACAGTCCTGGACTGAGGCTGCTTGTGTCTCCTTTTCACCAAGAAGGAAATAATAAAGGCAAAATAAATACAAAAAAGTTAAAGTGCTAGAAGTGTTATTTAATGAAAACTGAAGAATTCTTAGGATTAATATAACTTTCATATTAACAAACTCCCATTCCTCTCGCCTTGTATATTTTTTTCCCCTTTTAAATGATGTGGGGTGGCCCAGCAAGGAACTAGCTGGACATAAGAGCCATAATGCATCGCACCAGGTTTCTTTGCCACTCACACTTTGCCTCTGCTGGCAGCAGATGCTCACGGAAGTATAAAACCAGGGTAAGCATCAGGGTATGTCTCCACCAGCAGGTCGAGGAGCCTCCCAGCACCCTGCTTCCATTGGGGAGCATTGCTTTCTCCAGCAAAAGCTGCCAAGCAACCAAACCCCATCAGTTCAAAACACACCCATACCCGGTGTGAAAGGCTTCCTTCCTGCCTGTCAAAGCAAATGCCTTTGCTGCCATTGCTTTAGCTCTGTTGGCAGGATTAAGGTCTGTCACACCCAAAAGTTACACTTGCCTCCCTTAAACACAGCTTGTCCTAAAAGAAGTGTTTTTTCTCTTAAAAAGCTTGTTTTGCTTATCAAAATCCCGTGGTCAGCATCTGTTATGTTTGGCAAGCTATGAGTGACAGCTCAGAAACATTGAAGATGTTATTGAGAACCAAACGACAAACATAAACAGGAAGGGCCTTGGTCATGCGCTACCAAACTCTGCCTGATGTCTTCCAGATGAACATCTTTACAGCAGGGACGATGCCGGCACCAACACTCCCCATTGCAGCCCAAAGGATGCTGACATCGTGTTAGAGGTCTCCAGGGTATTGGGGGCCCCTGGGCCAAGGCACTGTTAGTGTCCATGGTCCCACCTTCCTGCATGTAAAAACTCACATGTTCTGCTTGTTCTCATCCCTCCTGGATTTCCAGAATGCCTGGAGAACACCTCAGCGATGCCCTAATGTGCTCCCTCCCATTGTGGGGTGCAGCTGAAGGGGGCTCTTCTCCCCTCCATGGCACCTCAAACCTCTAGGGTGGGACAAGGGACCATCCTGATGGGATGGGTGACTTCCCCACTAAATGGCCAAGCCCCCTCCCAAGGCAGCTGTGCTGGGGAGCCGCTGTGGGTGGGAATGCAGCAGGAGATGTGGCAGGGAGGGAGGAGAGAGCTGGATGGGTCCCATAGGGATACTGAAGTGTGGGGCAGTCAGAAAAGGGGTGTGGGGCTGGCAGAGAAGGACATGGATTGGGACTAGGCGGGCCATAGGCAGCGAGTCAGGAAGCAGCTGCCTGTCGGTGTGGCCTGAGATTTGGCAGCATTGCAGATGGCTTTACAGCTGGGTTATAACCGGTGGAGGGTTTGTGCTGGGCTTCACATGCTGCTCTTCTCTTCCAGATGCTGTGGGGAGGGCTGGATATTCAGGCCAACGGGACAGTCCGGCTGCGGGATGAAGAGCTGGCCTCCCTGCGCCCGGCACGGTGGTTCATGCATGTTTTAGAGGAGGAAGTTCCCAAAACACCAGCAGAGATTGAGCAGCATCTGAGCTACTATTCCCTGACTGATACCCCCTTGCCTCCAGTGGGGTTTGACCGCCTGCTTTTCACCAGTGTTTACTGCGCTTATCAGGTTCGCTCCACGGAGGGTATGGATAAAAATCTCTGGATTCGTTTTTTCTCTCAGCTGGTGGATGAAATCTTTCGTGACCTGTGCAAGGGGCTCTGCCCTGCGAATACCACCCTGCTCCTGGCTTCCGGGCCCTGGAAGGAGAAACCTTCACATTTAGCATCCCTGAAACATTTCTATCTCTCTAACCTGGCCAGGACCAAAAGAGACACTTAGTAAGGGAAACTACCATAGGAAAGGACACACCTGACTTCAGCTGCATCCTTGGTTATGTTGGTTTCCACCTTATTCAGGACTTTGTGCAAATACATCACACCTTTTTGTCCTGCTCTCTGCGATGCACTGCCAACTCTAAAAGGATTTTTGCACAAGCTTTTAAGTTAAATAGGGCAAAACCATAAAGTGCATTTCTCTCTCTCCTTTTTGTTTTTGTTCTGCTTGTGTTTTGGGTTTAAGTGGGCTGTGCTGAAGGGGGCAGTGCTATTCAGATGTGTTATCTGTCTTCATCTCTGATGCTTACTGGAGAGATGCCCTGGCAGTGTTTTTCCAGGAAGTCACACTGCTGTCCTAGCTGACTTCATTTCAGATCAGTCAGTTCAGCCTCTTTGTATTCCTCCTGTGGTCTCAGCCAAATACAGTATATTTTCTCCTTTCTTTTAACCAGCTAAGCAGATTTTGTTGTGTTTCATGATATAGGTCACCTATTTAATTTCAGCTTTCTGCTCATGTGGCATCACATTTTATGTGTCCATAATAATTTCCCGTCTCAAGTATTCACTTTTATTTAAAAAGAAACCTGAAAATATATGTATTCCATGAAGCGTTCTAGTATTTGCATATCATATTTACACATGTACTCTGCTTTGTGTCAGTTATCAGGAATATATCTGGAATATACTTCCTTAAGGCTCATTTAAATTCCTAAGGATTGTGACCTAGTTATTTCTGGAGCAGATTTTACCTCTTCTATGAAGTTTATTTTGTACAGCTATGGCATTTTACAAGCCAAACATAATAAATACATGATCTCCACCCTCAAAATGAGAAACACAATTATTTTATAGAAAGAGATCATTACCTTTTCTCTGTCTTACACACTGCAATGTGGAATTAAATAAATGTAATTATCTTCTAATAGGGCTTTGATTTTTTTGGTTGTTTCTATGAGGTTTCGTGCTGCCATTGTAGGTACATTAATTTTGCACATTCATCGCATGTGCTTAGATGATGGCATCCATAATTCTCTTTCTATCAATATACTCTTAATTTTCCATGCTCAGCAAAGGGGACATGTGTGAAATTCAAAGCAGGAATTGCTGGTTTTTGCCATCCTTAATCTTTTCCCAAGCTGTTGTTGTCCAACAGATGGAGAGGAGAAGTGGTGAGGCAGGAATAAGAAGCCTGGAAACAAGATGCCACAGAGAGTAGTTTTAGAGGTCAGGTTAGGGCTGTGACAGAAGGAGACAGATTTACACAGTCCATAAAGCAGGTTGGTTGTTGTTTTGTTGTTGGGTTTTTTTTCCCAAAGGATGTAGCATTTTATTTGAAGTATAACTTCCAGTAAACCAGTGTCCCACCTAAAGTTCTTCTATTCTTATGCTGTTTTTCACATACCTCCAATCACTGCCCTTCACCCTTTTCCCACATATGCCCCCAGTCTTTAATGTCTAGGGTATGTATGTAGTGATGAAGGCAGAGAGTGGCTGCAGACAAGTCCAGTTTGAGCAGCGAGTATCATCAAAAAGCTGAGAAGGGATGGCACTGGAATAAAGGAATATTGTCTGGTTGGAGAACATACAGTCTGAGCTATGTGAATGTGTGGATAAAAGCTGAGGGGGTTGGCTTGGTGACCCAGATGCAAACACACTGTTTTGAATTCAGGATTTTGTTAGGATCAGTCTAAGAGCATTGCTATGTGTTGAGCAGATTATAAACTAAACTTGAGTCATGTCACAAAGTCTTGTGCGTGCTCAAGATCATAGAATCATAGAATGGTTTGGGTTGGAAGGGACCTTAAAGGTTATCTAGTTCCAACCTCCCTGCTATGGGCAGAGACACCTTCCATTAGATCAGGTTGCTCCAAGCCTCGTCCAACCTGGCACTTTGCAGTTTATGTATCTGGGGAGACAAACCAGGGTTTGGCTCAATGGAAACAGTCATACTGTGATAAAGCCTCCAGCCTCCTGCTTTCCTACTGCCTCCCTGGATCCTGCTGTCAGTCCTTACTGCCCTGTGGGAACCTGCCAGGGCTCTCCACAGCCACAGTCCCTCTACACCAGCACTATGGTTTGGCAAACACAGTGTGTAAGAAGCCACTGAACACAGATGCTGAAAGTATCACCTAATGATGCCTCTGATCCTGTTTGCACCAGGTTACCAATACAACATATGGCAGATCAGCCACATCCTTGTGTTCTTGTGTTTAAGGAGCTCATTTCTGGGGAATATAATGCCCCTGCAGTCAACACTGCCATTGCTTGGCATGATACTACTCACACTTATCATTATGCTTCTGACCCAAATATGAAGGGATTTAAAGATATATCTTTTATTCTTCTTACTTACCTTGTTTCTGAGCTTTCAGAGGATGCTCCATTCACAGATTTGAGCCCTCATCCTTTACTACAAGAGCTAGAAGCCCACTTTTTGGTTTGTTTCTAAATGTATTATTTTCATTAAATGGAAGCTGAGATTCTCAAACAGCTTCTTGACTTCATTGATGTCAGATTAAGAAAAGCACCAAGTATTGTGGCATTTGTGTTAATATCATAAGAGGTACCAACACTTCACACACACGGACGATAAAAAAGAGCGTACACAGAGTGGCTCAGTAGCACATACTGCAGCTGGTACAACCACCATGCTGCTTTCTCTCCTGAACTGGTACCTCAGCTGGTGACAAGCACACAAGTAACAACAAATTCCAATCTGAGAAAATTTTACATATTTTGTATTTTTATTACACTCATTTTCATTACATTTATTCCCTCCCCAGATATACAAGGAAAGTCACCGTATCCTTCGCTTTCTGGATGCTGGGGATCTGCAGGAATATTACTGCAATGGTTCTTTGATCCTTGGCATTTCACTACACTGGCCCACCCCTGCCCCAGAAAACTATCTCATGCTTTAGGCTTAAATCAAACACTAACACAGGACACACACATACAAACTATGAAGACCTCTCTGTAGATGAATGGCAGACACAGCAGTGACCCTGCAGAGAGGGCACAAGCGTGCAGCATAAGGGAAGCACTGGACACATGATAGCATGCTCGAAGTAGAGGACGATAACTGAAGAGGAGCTATACCCAAGTTCATGGCACCTTGGCTTTTCTTGTGCTCCTTTCACATCTGTAATTAATTATTTGACCCTTAATTATTTGAGCTGACACCTGGAAGCTGCTTTGGCTGAGCCTCTGAATAGATCAGGAAGCCCGTGAAGGTAATGTACTTGCCATGGTTGCTGTAGGCACCATAGCCGTCGTGCTGGTGGCTGTAGAGCCAAACAGTGTCCCCATATTGCAGTGGCAGCATGATACTCTGGCTCTGCATCTCGCGCCTCTTGGAGTGGTTGTCATCATAGATCATGGCCTGCACCTCATTGTGGTTCTTCATAAGTTTCACTGACATAGTCTTAAAGGGCATTTTGCCGATGGTGAAGGAGAAATAGTATGCACCAGGTATACGGCATGAGAAGATGCCAGTGGAGGAATTGAAATCTTTCCCAATGTTCACAAACTCCGTGTCAAATGTGATGGGCTCATGCTGGGTTTGCTTGTCATCTGTCCCCAGGAGACTCTGTGAGCGGGCAACAGAGAATGCAGAGCGAGGGTCTTGTTCCCTGCTTGGTTGATCAGATAACATGTGTGGCTGTGAAGCTTCATTCTGCTCCCTGGGAAGCTGCTGAATAGTGTGACGGTGTGGCCCCACTTCTTGAGAACTAAGAGCATTCTGGAAGAAGGCAGAAGTGTCTGGGTAGATTAGGTAGCCATTGAAAGTTGTATAGGGGCCCACATTGCTGTAAAGAGCATACTTGGGATCTCCATGTAAACGCAGCCAAACAGTGTCACCGTAGTCAAGCTGCAGCATAGCGCTCTGACTTGCTACCTTCCTTTCCTTGCGGTGATGCTCATCATACACAATCACTTGCACCTCATTCTTGTTTCTCATCAGCATGACCGACAAATTCTTCTTTGGGTATTTCCCAACAGTGAAGGAGAAGTAGTAGGCTCCAGGGATCCGACAGCGGAACAATCCAGACTTGGGATCAAAGTCATTGCCAATGTTCACATACACTTTGTCGAAGGTAATGACCATCTCGGAGCTCCCTTCCATGCTGCTGGTTCTGGCCACAGAGAAAGCAGAGCGAAATTCAGTACCAGTGTCTGCTGGGAAGCCATCTGTAGGCATAAAAATCATGCAGCAAAGGAAGCCAAAGAGAATCTGAACCTTCAGTGCCATCATTGTATCTGAAAGGAAAAAGAAGTATATTTTAGCAGGAATCCCATTAATTTAAAGCTCATTCTCCAGTTGAAACCCAGACCTAAAGTTTGATAAACAGACACGAAGGTCTATGTCCAGATACTGAGGAAGTTTCCTGTGCGTTCTCTGATCAGTGTGCAGGACCATACCTCAGTTCAGATCCAAGCACCATTCTGGTATTTTCCTAGCAAGAGCTGGACCCTTATTCCTGTACTTGTAGAAAGAAAAACAATCTTCTCATTTGAAAGCCTGGCTATCCTACAGCTTGTCTGCAAAACACTGTGTTGCTCACAATGCAGAGGGATCTCAGAGTGTGCTGGGGCTTTGCCAGAGCTCCTTTTTGTAGTGCTTTTATTCATAAGACCAAGGATGAAACAAAGCCCTACACAGACCCTCTATTATACAACTGAGATACAGCTGAAGGGCAGGAGGAAAGGACATACGCTCTAGAGATTCCCATGCAGATGCCATTGCCTAGCACTGCACTGGTTGTTTTCATAGGATGTGGAAGCTGGAAGCCAAGTAAATTGGTAGACCCCATTATTCAGGCAGACTTTACCATGAATCTGCGAAGATTTACACTGTGAAGAGTGTAAAGAAACCAGAAGAAAAGAGAATGTTTAGGGAAGGAAGGAAAGAAGACAATGGAGAAAATGAATGAAATGGAAAAAAGAAAAGAAGGAAAAGATAAATAAAGATAAATAAATGGCAAGTCTCTCAAAGTATAGAATCCCTGAGAGAGCTGAAATCCCAAAACCAGGGAAACTATCTGTATCTGGATAATAGACCAGAAAGAAAAAACTTTGACCCTTAAACCAGGGTGATAAATTAGAAGCTAATGGGATTTTCTGCTTCCAGTTTCTGTGATTTTTTTTTTCTGGACTGAGGCCAAAATCCTCTATTAGTGCTTTCAGGCTGAAAACAAACCTGCCAGTCATTCCAGCGAGAAGCTCCTCTCCCTGTCACCTCTCTGTGCTTATTAAAATATCATTCAGGCTGGGAGGCAACTGCCTGGTTTGCAGTCTGCTCCATCTGTCACCCCAGAACTGGGAGCCTGCCAGCCTGCAAACAATGAATCCACAGACCAGCAGAACAGGAGCAAAACGTGCTACTCATCGGGAGGAGGGGTGAAGGCAAATCTTGAATTAAAAAAGATAAAGGGGTAAAGACTTGAATCAAGCAGGATGGCCTAGGAATAAGGTAAAGCAGATGGAATCCACACAGACTGCGAGGTGGTAATGGTATCCTCTTTTGACAAGATGTGATACTTAGAATCACTCATCAAAGCAGCAGGAATCCAGCTTGACCTAAAGTCCCTGCTCTTTCACGCTTGGGAATAAAATCAAAATGCAGCTCCAATAGATATGAACTCAAGAATTAATTAGATTCTCACTTAATTACATGAAAGGGACACACTAGCAAAGACAAAAAGAACTATTCATCCATGTGCCAATTTTGCATTAGGTTGATTCATTCACAAACATCTCAGTATTTCCCTCCATGCCCCAGATTTTTTTTCCTGACTTAGCTTGGTTCTCCTGAACATCCATGGGACCCCTTGGCTGCACTGAAGGGTGTTGAGACAGTTGACTCATGTCATATCGAGGCCACTCTCCATCTGAAAGGTCATGGAGATCAAAGGAGGTCCCTCGTGACTGGAGAAAGGCAAAAGTTGCACTCATCTTCAGAAAGGACAAGTGAGATGACTTGTGGGAATACAGGCTGGTTGGCCAGTTAGCCCCTCACCTTGTTCCCTGGGGAACTCATGGAGCATATTTCTTGGAACATATTTCTAGGCAAAGTACATGACATTTAGTGTGCATTGATCAATTGAGGATAGATCGTGTCTAATAAAACTGGTTGCCTTCCTGTGAGAATAGACCAGTGGATGTCATCCACCTTTTGTTACAGTCTCCCAGAGCATTCCTGTATCCAAGTTGTGATGCTACAATCTAGATAACTGGACTGCTAAATGGGTGAGAAACTGGCAGGGTTGGCAGGCTCAAGGGCTCGTGTTTAGTCCTCTTCAGTGTTTTTTGGCAATGACCTGGAGGAGACAGAGTGCCCGCTCATCAAGGCTGCAGACAACCCTAAACCAGAGGGTTTGTCAATACACTTGAAGGCACAGCTGCTATTCAGAGGGATCTAGACAGGCTGGAAGAATGGGGTGAATGGAAATCCCTGTACCTGGGTGGATTAACCATGTGTGTTGGTACAGGCTGGTGATTAACACTGGAAAGCAACATTACTGAAAAGGTCATGGAAGTCCTGGAGAACTATAATTTGTACCTGACTTAGTGCCATGCCCTGCAAGTAATGAAGGCCAACAGCACACTGGGCTGTATCAACAGAATGTAGCCAGTAACCACAGGCAGTGATTATTCCACTCTAGTTTGCACTTGAAGAATGCAAACTCCAGAAGAGAGTATCCAAGATGATTGAGGTCTGGAGCACCTGCCCTATGAGGAAAGACTGAAGGAACTGGGCTTGTTTAGCCTGGAGAAAGGAAAGCTTCAGGTGGATCTAGTAGTAGCCTTCCAGTACCTATGAAGAGGTTACTGAGATGACAGAGCTAGGTTCATCACTGATGTGCATGGTGAGAGAGTAACAGAAAATGGTCATAAAATACAAAGGGATCTGGTTCACACCAGAAACAGCAAAATAATTTCATGCTGAAGGCAATTAATAATGGAACACTCTGCCCAGAGAGGTTCTGAAATCTCCATGCTTGGAAGTTTTCAAGACCAGGCTTTATAAAGCTCTGAGCAATCTGGTCTGCATTCAGAGTTGGCCCTGCTTTCAGCAGAAGGTCAGAACAGAGACCTCCTAAGTCATGATTCCTGATTCTATAACTGATACCTATAGCTACTGCCTTCTCACAGCTGAAAATTCACTTGCTACTAACCCTAGTCATGACACTTACCTGGGACAAACCAGCTAACAACAGGTCTGACAGACTATCTTTCACCCAGAAATTAATTTAAGGGAGCATTTTCAATAGGACTATTAAGCCAGAGCTAATTGCCATGCGTCTGCTTCCATGCTGTCTTTATTTTCCCTCACTTGGCCATTTAGCTTGTGTGCTCCTCAGGGCAAAGACTCCTCATATCAGTAGAGCACTTGGCTATTTATTGCTGCCATTTAAACAATACTAAAAGGCCCTAACATCTCACCAAGAACTAAACCCCAAACTGTCACACTGCGAGCTCAGCCTGTGGTTCAGCAGTATTGTCTTTGCAGAGCACAGAGTGCTACATTTAGCACAGCAGGCTCATTTCAGCTTCCAGCACAGAAAACCAAGCCCTAAAAGGCAAAGGGCTATTAGATGTTTCTGATTCATACTCATCCATTGCTATTCCAGTGATCACGGTGGTGTGGCTGCATGGAGAACCAAGATGACTGTGACATGGCTGCACACTCTTGAGGCAAGAAAAGACAAGAAAGGATTTGGCATTTGCATTTTTAGCCACAGTATCAAGCCCGGTTCTAAAGCACTGCCTGCGCTCCACAGCTCCCGGTGTATCCAGGAAGCAGTGAATATACTGTGAGCACATCACTGCTGGCCAAAAAAACATAAAAAGAGTTTAAAACCAAATAAGAGTTTAATAAACTCTGTAGTGAATCTGACCTTATGTTTCTTCAAATGACCACTGTCCTTGTTTCTGTGCCAAAGCTAGTTTCTCTGTAATAAGGTCATTTATTAAAGGTTGGGTCACTCAGTTACAAGACTCTCTACTGCTGCATTCTCTTATTTATCAATTCTTCCCAGTAACTTACTGGCAAGTCATTTAAATAAGGCAGTATGATGTTCTTGCATTAGCAAGTTGTTTCCTTGACAGCTCCCACTCACCACTTTCAGGACTATTTAAGTTCTTTATCTTTTTAAAATAGTTTAGAAAGTATCTAAGAACTGCTTCTCACACTAAAGCAGCCTAAGAATAATTTGCCAGTCATTAGGAAGACTCAGCTAGCACAGGGCTGCCATAAACAGGCAGCTCATGACATCTCTTGAACTTGGGTATTAGTGCATTAAGTCTGAAAGCCAAAGCTTTCAAAATGCTCTGTTGCTGCCCCTGCAAATGCTTCTGATGCTCAAGTCTTTTACTGAAATAGCTTTCTTCCAGCAGGGAAAAGAGAGCACCAGGGAAGTGAGGCTGGCCATGGACACCGTGGTATCAGCATTCAATTCATGCTATGGCACAAGTGTTGAAACTACGGAGTGAGGTGAAAGACGCAGGTTAGAGGTAAAAAGTGGGTCTTCAGCATGGGCCATGTATTGCCGTACATAATAACACAACAACTGTGTTATTCTCATTGCATTTATGTATGAATCAGGGCCCTTTGACCCCTACCTTACCATTTCTTATTGTCCTAACACCACAGAAGGATGCAATGAAGCTAAGCAGACCCAAGGGATAAACAAGGTATGTTACTGCCTTTATACTAGGCAGCATCAACAGGGACAGGAGCTCATAGGGAAGAAGTCAAGACACTGGTTTTGGAATAGAGGGCATAAAACACGTGATGGAGCTAAATAGTTCTCAAATGCACTGATATTAAATTTATGATCTGAAAAGAAGGGGCTAAAATGGCAGTGGCTGACATAGCAGAACAGGAGTTGCAAATCTATTTTCGAAAAGGAAGAGGAAGAATTCACCATTTGCATGACCCAGGAAACTTTAATAGCTTTGTGCTTGCTGGAGGTGGCTTTTCTGTCCTGGAACACAATCAATCCACCAGTGGAAAGACCTTTACTCTTCTACTGAAATCCATGGGTTTACAAAAGGCCTTTCAGTAACAGAAAGGTCACCCCATCTCTGGACTTGTAGGCCAGATCTTCCTGCAAAACTCACAAGGGTTTTCTTTTTGTTCCAAAATATTAATGAGCTAGATGCACTGGTCCTACCTTAGGCAAGAGCCCTTTAATTTCAGTGGGGGCTTTACCCAGAAGACTGAAATATGAAACGAAAGTGAAGCGTGCAGTTGGATGAACTGTTAGTAAAAGTTCTTAGAATCCTGTAAGCTGCCAGAGCAAAGCCCTGCTCTTCCTAGCTCTAACATTTAAGGACAGCTGCAGATGTTTCTATTATTCGAATCAGTGAAAGCCTGTGTAATGAACAGCTTTCTTGGACTATAGTTAGCAAGATTTTTTTCCCCAGATACCACATACTGCCTGTTCCACTCATCCGATACAGATTAAAAGCATCAGATAATGATGCAAATGCACCACTTCTTCCAACATCAAGCAGAAATTAATTGTAGCAGATCCTCAAAAGCACAATCTGTATAAAGAGACTGTGTGACAAAATGAGGGATTCATGTGCGGATTTGGCTGTTCTCTGCTTTTGATGAATGTGGGTTTTTTGAACTCTGGAACAATCCTGAGAGGTAAAACATTGTCTGAAGTGTTCAGAGTGCTTTTTGGAAACTAAGCCATACTTTGAATGACAGAACTGTATGGTATTGATATAGAAGGTACTTAATTTAAAATGTTTTCTTAAGCCAAGGCAGTCCTTTAACATAATAAACCAGCTTCTGTGTACTCGAAGATCTGTGGAGAGATAAAAAATCTTCTGAAGTGCCTCAACTCCAGCCATAATCAGGCAAAGGAAATGGAGAGACTTAATTCTGGCACAAACCTCAAATGTTAGCCTTCACTTCAGAATATTAATTAAACCTGCTGTCTTTCAATTGAATCTCTAACAACTCTGTTTAAGCTAAAACGATGATACATGACAGGATGTATATTCACTGATCAAAATGGAAACACAATGGTTCTGACATTAAGATTGTTCTTCCTGTAGCATCATTCAAGGAAATCTGTTATGCACAGCTGAAGTGCCAAGCTGAGACACCGCATCTTCTGTTTTGGCTACTGTGTGTATTTAAAAATACATTGATTTAGTCAAAGTGGTGTTTTAGTAGAGAAGACAGAACCATAGAATCATAGAATAGTTGGGGTTGGAAACGACCTTAAGATCATCCAGTTCCAACCCCCCTGCCATGAGCAGGGACACCTCACACTAAACCATGTCACCCAAGGCTCT
>JANHGB010041073.1:0-11838 GCA_026283785.1 Coracopsis vasa | reverse complement strand
AAGAAAAGAAAAGAAAAGAAAAGAAAAGAAAAGAAAAGAAAAGAAAAGAAAAGAAAAGAAAAGAAAAGAAAAGGAAAAGAAAGAAAAGAAAAGGAAAAGAAAGAAAAGAAAAGAAAAGAAAAGAAAAGAAAAGAAAAGAAAAGAGAAGAAAGGAAAAGAAAAGAAAAGAAGAGGATTCTGACATAAATAGGAAAAAGAAGATAAGTAAAACAACCTCCCCCTACCCCACTGAAAAGACTCCATCACTGTAGCAGCTACAGTCTGGTTTTCAATTCACCACGTCTGCACTGCAGACCACTTGGTTTCCACGTGTGTCTCACATCCTCTCTCTCAAACAGGCAAACCTCTGGAAGTGTATGATAGCACTGGCCTGGCCAACATGCATGAATTTTCTTCCACAGCATGCAATTACACCTCATTTGTACACAGACAGGTAAAACCCTCAGGAGCCATGCTGTGGGGTAAACCAGCACACACCTGCCCTATAAGGCACAGAGAGCTATTGGGACTCCCAAAGCAAGGCTGGAAACCTGGTGAGATAAGGACACCTCCTGGGCATGCCAAACTACTCAAGACTGTCTCTCAGGCAAATGGCCTGAGAGAAAAACTGACCCGTGGTGATGGTTCTCCCCACAGCAAAGGCCATCCATCATCTTTCAGTCCACCAAGCAGCTCTTGCACAGTGGTCCTTTCGAGAGAGCCCTTAGACCTTTGGTCTTCACGTCTTCTCCACAAGCTCTGCTACTGAAGGAGGACAAGGCAGCCTCTCCAAGGTCGTTTTTATCTACTCCTCCCACTGCTACGATTGCCGATGTGAATCCTCCAGGCTTGTCTGGAAATAGTTACCACAGCCCCCCAGAGAGCTTCAAGGCATCATCCACCTCCCACAGCACCCCTGGAACCTAACAAAGGCTCCTATCCCAGCACTGCTTTGTAACCTGGAGTGAGTTTCTGCATCAGCCAGCGGGTCTTGGGCACAGTTTTGCTCCTGAAAATACAGGTACCACTGTGCCAGGAAAGCAACAGCAAAACTGGTTAAGCCCAGGAAAGATATAAATTTAGGAAAGGGTATAATAACAGCCTTCCCAGACAAACAGCTGGCTTGGAGTAGGGTTTGCTCTTCTTTGTAATGAACAGCTGCAGAGATGAGACAGGTACGCAGTCCAAAGCTGCAGCTCTGAAAATGATCACCTGGGGAGCACCATCTCTTACTACTAGCTGTAAATTGGGGAGACTGGTTCAACTGGGGCCTCTAGTAAGTGCAATTTCAAAAATACCAGAGTCTAAATAATAGAATTTTTACTACATATCATGTAATTTAACCTCCATTTTCAAAGCTCACAGCCACAGTCTTTATCAGACGGTTCACTGCACTGAGGTCTGCCTGGCTATAGCTGTACCAGAGCAATATCTACAGTCCCTGACTGGCCCTTTAATTCCCACATCATGCAAGAGCTTTCAGCATCTCTAGCCCTCCAGTTGTAATGAAATGTGATTAAAGGTGGTGCCTTCTGCAAGTAAGCCTGACTGACTGCTCTGTCCTTCATCTCATCCACATCAACAGCTGCTCTAGGAGCAGTGAGGATTACCTCTGTTTCTCCGAAAAGGGAGTTTTACAACAAAATCCAGTGACAGGAGCTTAAACAGCAGAGCTGGTCAACACGTGAGCAGACACAGTCACTGGATGTGTGTGTATCAAGTGTCAAAGAGCAGAAAACCCACCAGGCTTCTGAAGAGCACAGCCTACTTCCCCCTTCTTCCCAGCTTCAGTCTCTTTGTAGAGGAATGCTGAGCAGAGGAGGCAAGTGAGTAGGTGGGAGCTCAACATATTCAAGATACATTGGGTAGTGCCCTAGTTTCAGCAATGCTTGGTAGCTGAATTACCATCCAAGCGCTATGTCCAAAAGGCTCTGTGTTCACCTCTAGCATATATGTCTATCTAAATGATTGCCTGTCCTGGAGGACACTGGATCAGGAGTCTAAATCTGCATCCATGATCTTAGCTGGTGATACTATTTGTCAGTACATTCTCCATGCGGCAGCATGATCTCTGTGTGCTATTGCAAGTGTTGTTCACTAGCATCTTCAGAACAGTAATCTTTTTGTCTTTTTACAATGCTCATCCTGGGAGCCCAGCCCAGGGTTATCAAAATAAGAAGCATCGGAATTTGTTCTGTCAGAGATTCTCAGCTGCGTGGAACAGGACTTCCTTCTTTAAGCCCCGGCAGAGCAGTTTCAGAGGCCAGTCATCACTGTGAGAAATGTTCAGACTGACACCGATGGGTCTGGTGCTACTCAATTTCACTGTTAATGACCCAGCTGAAAAGAAAGTATCAGACAAGACAGTCTGTGTGATCTCTGAACCGATCATACAGTGGCCAGAAGTTTATATGGGCAATTGTTTTCATACTGATAAAACAGTGAAAATAAAACAAAAAATAACTATAGTAAAAATATCCACAAATTTGCTTTTGGGAGCAGCTGAAGAAAGTGAGACAAAGCTCTAACCAGGATTGTTTCCAGCAGAGGATAGGTAAGTACCCAAAAGGTACAGCCAGTCACCAGAGAAGCAGAAACAGGTTTTTTTAATATGAATTCATATTCCATTGCATTACATCAGGAGCTATTTGTGTACAGAGTGCTCTGTGCACTTACACAGCTCTTCAGCAAGTCCATTAGAGGTTAGCATTTGAGTCCTGATTTATGGTGATACAATACATGCATTTATCAGACTCTGAGTGGTGATTATGTACTGTTTGCATATCTTTGGAAACTCATAGATGCTAAAGATTACAGCTTGTGTGCTGGAAGAAACAGAAATGGCCTGATATGCTTCATTTAGAATTTGGCATGCCACCGAGCATATCAGAGAATCAGTCTGTGCAGGTAAGACCTGCAATCGCTTCTAAAACACACAAGAGATTACACCTTTCAGTGTAACTGAGAGGTACATCCACCACCTCTAAGATCCAGAACTGCTGTAATGTGCAAATATTGGCAAAACTGCAGTGAAACACAATTCTTGCTAGACACAACGCTTTGTCCCCAGAGGTATCTAAGCAATTGTCACCTGGAGGTAATCAGCGATGCTTCTAATAGTTGCTATGAAAATATCTAAGTGCATGCTGTTGGTTCATCTAAAGATATGGTGCTGATAGGTGGCTTTAGAGACCAAGTTTAGTATAAGATGTCTGAGGACAGAGAAGTCCATATATAATAAAACTGAACATTGCAATAGCTGCTTCAGTGTAACCTTAATAGCTGGGACTTATATTCCCCTAATGAGCAACATACTTGCCTCTTCTTCCATTTTTTATGGCACAGACCTAATTTTCTTACTTTATATACAAATGAGAACCAAGAACATCTTTGCAGCAGACAGTGGGGCCAATCCATAAAACAAAATCAGGATCAGAACTCCCCATTTCTAATTACTCATTTAAGTTTTCCTGTGAGAAGTTATCCGAGCAAGAGACCAAGCTCAACCCTGAACACGGCTACTCTATTTCAAAACAGACAGTAAATAACAGATGTGTCTAGTCCTTTTGTGCTGGCTCTACCTGCCTAAAGGTTGGTTGTTACAATACTCAATAGTTAGGCTATAATACTGAATACAACCCTTTGCCAGTCGGTTCCCACACACCTCACCGAAGATATGAGAACTAATGCTCTACAGTGAAAAATTAAACACAATTCCAATGTGTTTGGGTGCTAGAGACCCATAGATGGCTGAGTCAGGTAGGGACTACATTTCGTCAGGGTGAAGCCAAGCCAGAGTTGTTCTAAGACCTTTCATCTATTTTTTATTAAAATCATGAAATTAAATTCCAGTTAACAGAAGTGAGGTAGGACCAGGCCCTATTTTACATTTGTAGTTAGTCTCATTGACTTCAAAGAAGCTGGTTCTGTATAGTATTTGCAGGATTGGGATTTGTTTTTGCATTTAATTGATATATCATTTAGCACTTGATATCAGCTCTTCAAAGGAAACATTATTGCTTTACATTTCAAAATCTCTTTGTAGTGCATTCTGTATTATCACATTATACAAACTGGAAAGAACAACCTGCAAATTCTTACCAGCTCTACTCACATCTGTGGCTTTATTTTGTGAATTACATGGCTGCAATGAACACAGGCCTACATTCCCCAAACTCTAGCTGATGTCAGTGCTGAAAAAGCAAAACCAGGCAGGATTAATCCCTGATACAAATAACCCCTAAAATAATCATTTTTATTCTCTGCATTTTGCAGTGGAGTGGGTACATAAATAAGTTGGATGGCTTGTTTTTATAACTTCTGGCATGTTCTTTTCTTTATTAACTTAATTTTTGCAAAAATCAAAACCTGAACTGACACCAGGGCTTTGCTGGTTTCCTGTGAACAGCCAATTGTATAATTAAAGTCATAGTCTGCCAAAAAAAAGTGAAATCAGATCCAGAGCCCTCTGCTGGATTGTGAAGAAAACGTTACCTTCTTTAAACTGCTGAGATGAATCACTGTCTTGAGAAGTTCATCAACATGCAACTTTCAGCCATCACCATTATCTTTATGAAAATAGAACTACAGGTTATGACTCATCTCTGTGACAAAAAAGTGGGGTTTGCTACTCACAAGCAACATTACAGGGAAGGTTTCCCAGAGTAAGGCATAAAGAATCTGTCCTTATTGTGCCTAAGAAGAAAAAAACCTAAAATGTCTTATTCATTGTAATTTCCTTATCTGAATTCTCAACAACTCATTACAACTGAACATGATAGAGAAATAGATATGAAAACAGAAATAGGTAAGAGCAAGTGAAATATGCTGTAAGAAGAAATGAGCTTTTGACCTTCACACAGCATGGGGAGCTGGGGAGAAAAATTCAAGCAAGTGTAAGAGTTGCATATTTTCTGTGCATTACAGTTGGAAGTCTTATCAACCCTTCCTAAGGATCACCCTGCCTTCAAATGGTGGAAGGACGATTTGTTTCCTTTGTTCTGTCATCTACCCCAGACAACAGGAGCTTTATGAGCCCTAAGACCTCAATCAAGAAAGCAAACTGAAGACAGGCACTAGAGAAAAAAAAAAACAAACCACAATAGTGAGATAGCTGGGTTCCTAGCATAGCATGAGAAAGGCTAACTCCAAATGGAAAGAGGAATGTGATGCTAATAGAAAGCATTTCAGGTCAGCAGTGTCACGGTTCAGCTGTTTGTAGAAGATATTTCACATGACCACTCTGGACAATATTAACCTGGAAGACTCAATTGATTCCTTCCTCCATGTCCACACACATAATTCTTGTGACATTCCTAAAGAGGCATCTGAAAAAGGGGTGAGTCTTGACAAGTCTGACTCTCCAGCTAGGGGTGAGAAATCAAAATGAGATGAACACATAATAAGTGACCACATGATTCAATGGAGAGTTGAAAGCTTAAAAGCTGTGAAGAGGCTGCCTGAGGTTTGCCTTGCGGAAATAGGGAGGAATCATTTGTGATTTTGCTTTTTTTTTTAACTTCTCAGAACTTTCTTAGCATCTCCTACTTGCAGCTGTATAATGATACAGATTCATTGCCTTTGTGCTCATTAGTGGTGAACACATGGGGATTTTCACACATCTTTAAATGTTCACTATTTTATATAAAATAAGTTTTTATACAGTTTTGGCTAATATGATTACTTCTGTGAAAGTTAAACATTTTAAATAACACTATCTCAGAACAGTGGTTTGGATTTTGCATCTGCATTTCCATCTCCCAGCTAAGCAGTTCAGCAGAATTGGTAAGAGATAATTCATGATTTGGAACCTGTACTTTTAGTGGTGAAAATATTGCCATCAGGGATTTGTCCAGCTTTGGTATTCTCAGTATTGAAAGTTACATCAGTGAGTTCATGAAAAAGAAATGTAAAAACTTGAATTCCTTTTTACTTTAATTATTCATTCATCAGTCTTGGACAGAGCCCAGAATTTCAATGCTTTTAGCAATTTGATTGTATATTAAGAATAAAGGGTAACTGCTTGACATCTGTTGTGTAAGTGGGCATGCTCAGATACTAAATGCTCCCAGTACATATTTATTTAATCAAGGAATGCAAATGTTAAGGGGATAGATTAAAAGATCACTCTGAGGTCGATGAAATAACCTTCAACTGATGTGCATGGGAACTAGTCTTAAAATTTAAAGAATCAAAATTTTAGTTTGAATTAAAATCAGAAAACTTATTCAGAGAGCTCAATTTCCCAAATATGTCTGCTTTTACTACAGCTTATTTTCCATTAAAGCAATAAATGAAGTCATAATTTTTACCTTCATTCTCTGTTAAAGATCTCTTCTAGTTCACTAAAAACACCACTGTGAAGCCATTACCTGTTGGTGTAATAAAGGCATTCTCCTAAACATGCATTGTGCCTAGTGCCAGTGATATGCCACTAAAGATCCAGTCTATTATTTCAAAGATGTGCTAAAGCTAAGCACCAGTGACTGTCCTTGTAAGAGAAAAACCTTTTCACCTGCTCATCCATCCTGCAGTGTTTTCCACATGTTCCAGTCTCCATACCATCACCTTCACCACTGATCTGGAAAACAATGCTCCAGACGCTCTAAACGGAAAACCCATTGCTATGTTAGCCATTCAGATGACAAGAAGATCCTCCTGTGTGCCTGAGAGAGGGGATCTCTGAGCATTTCCAACATCGTGTTTTACTAAAGTGGAACACAAGATTAGATGGCAGCTTAATATTCAAAAAAGTCATCTTCAGAGAGAAGAAGTAAGCTATTTAAAGATAAAACGAAAACTAGAAGCCAATCTTGTAGCCTGCACTGGTCAATCCTTATACCTGAGATCTGACCTTTTAGGTATTGACTTCTGCGGTTAGTGGCTTAATTATGTGAACTTTCATGACGCCACCTAGTCTCAGAATCTGAGATTCTTTCATGACATTTTGAAACATGTAGCCAGAAATGTTGATCATGAAGCTCCTCTTCAAATGTACTCCTCCCTGCAGGCTTCTCCCTGGGATGCAGACCCTGCTAATACCAACAATGCAGAGACCTGACACCACTTGCCTGCAAGCTGAGGTGAGCAGGTAGGAGTCCCCAGCCCAACAGCCATGACTTTTGGTCACTATTTCCTCCTTCTCAGCAACAATCAGAGAATCCATCTCCTTGTGTATCATATATTTGTCAGGGGGCTCCAGGGTTTGAATCTTCAAGGTCCTGTGACATAAATCACGATGAAGACAGATCAATTAAGATTGCCTTCCTCATTACACTGGCCACTGCAGGGCATATCTTGAAAGTACGCGGATTGCTGCTTTAGTTAGTATTATTTTAGACAACCCGAATGATGAGTCATCCAGGAGTTCCTTTGAGTAAATACTGCATAACCACCTCATTCTCAGGAAGTTTCTCAAGAAAGTACTTCTCCCTCTGCCCTTCAAATGTGTACGTTCTCAAATCTACCTTCATTTATAATATAGGATTGCTTAAAATACAAAAATATAAGGCTTGCCAGACATAGTCCTTTTCTATTTCAGGCAACAATAACATATAAACTGTTCCCTGCCATTTTGAAATACGGTAGAGCGTTCTGTCTCTCTTATTTCTACTGGAAAGCTGTTCCAAAAATTCACTCCTCTAAGGGCAAATTCTTCTAATTTTCAGTCTGAATTTATTCATAGCCAGTTTACAGACATTTGTTCTTGTGCCAACAGTGTACTTTAGCTTAAACAACTTTTGCCCCTCACTGGTGTTTTCTTTGCTGATACATTCACAGCTTTCCAAAAGTCACTCCCTATTTTCATTTTGCTCCAGGTTTTAAAGTTAGTGCAGTTTTGTTCTGTTTATTTTAACAGTCTTCTGAAACCAGCTACAGTGTCATAAACATGCTATTACTATGGTTAAATCAAAAGAGACATCATGACATAATGTTTCTCTATATGCAAATCAAATTGACCATCCCCATTTCCATTTTAGAACACCACTATCTTTTAATTTTCCTGTTGCTATTCACTTACCCTCTGCTTTTCATGTACCTACTAACATTTCTATCTCCCACTGAGAACAGGAATATGGGGAGGAGGAAGGGCAGAGTGATTCCCAGATGTATCAGTTTACAAGAGAAAGGTAATTTTTTAAAACTAATTTCCAGATTCCATTTCCTACTTGCTCTTTGTTTCCCCCAAATGGTGTTTGCATCCTGTTGAGAGCTGGATCATTTACACATTTTTTAATTGTGCCTTTAAGTGCTCTTTTAGGTTATAGAAATTCATTCATGAAGAGTAACTCTAATCCAGATTCTTCAGCTTAGGTCAACTCACTATTTGCACTGTGCACTATCACAGTCATTCTAGGAGCACATCACCAGTAGCTAGAACCATAACTCTGGTCTGTTGGTCTGTTGTGTGTCTCAGAGGACTGCCCACACTTGCCTAGCAGTGTCTTTAAAAACTCTCCCAGGGTGCATCAAGGAAATCAAACTGTATGGATCATGTACCCAGGAGCTAATAAAAAATATTCCCCGTTTTGCCAGGTGCTGAGCACTAAAACAAGACATGGGCAAACTGCCCAATACTCCCAGGAGTCAAAAATGGTTGTAAAGCCCAGTCAGCCAAGACTTAAGCTAATCCAATGGTTTGGCTATGAAAACTGAAGACAGATAAAGGGAAAGTAGAAAAGAAATAAAGAACTGTAAAGAGCCGTAATGAGACAAGCCAAAGCATTGCTTAAGCTCTTGTCTCTGAGAAGGTCCAGTTAGAGAAAGAGCACATGGAAAAGGAAGCCAGGAGCAAAAATCACTTCCTTTCACAGGGAGTGAAAATATATCTTTGCAGATTTCCCGTAATCTCTGCTGAAAGATTTCCCAAGTCAGATATTGAAACCACATCCTTCTGTTTAACAACCTTTGATGGAGATAAATACATAAATTTGTCTAATCACATTTTTAATTCAATTATACTTTCAGCCTCCATGGCATCCCTTAGCAATGAGTTCCACAACTTGATTATAGGCTGCTTGAAGAAACACTTCCTTTTGCTTGTTCTGAACCTGCTTGACAATCTCACGATGTGCTTGCATAGTAAGAAATCATGGCTATTGTCCCCTCAGGCTATTTGTACAGCATATTTTATGCATTTTTATATATAAATAAATATTTATATATATATATTTATGTACTCCTGTGATTTAGTCATCTGCTTTCCAAGAGGAGCACTTGTTATTTAAGATCTCCTCATATGGAAACTATTCCATACTGTTGGCCATGATGATCACTCTTTCCTGAGTATTTTGTAGCTGTATTTTAAAAAATTTTTGTGAAGGAGGAACTGGCAAAGGTCAAACTGCTCGTATAATGTAAGGTGTAGGTTCACTGGCAATTTGGTGCTGCAGCGCGATCGTTGTCTCCCCCTTCAGTGTTTTCTAACTTTTTGCCTGCTTTTTTCATTGCTCCCAAACATGGAATTGATATTTTCATTGGATTACCCACAATGACTCTCAGATTTTTTTTCCTGAGATGTAATAGCTCATTTATTGCTCATCGGTGCATATCTGTAGCCACTGCTGGTTTTCCCCATGTTCAGCAGTTTGCAGTTATTGCCATGGAGTTTCATCTAAGGTTTCATGATCCAGTTGCTCATATTTTATGAGGTCCCTTTTGCAATTCTTTGCAGGCAGCTTTTGTTTTTACTAACCTGACTAATTTCACATCATTTGTAATCCTTGTCACGTCACTGTTCTCCATTTCTCACATAATTTGTGAGTATGATGAGCAGCACATATCCAGCACATGACCCCCCCAAACGTTACTGGGAAGATCCATCCACTGAACACTATGCCCCCTGTGCCTCCTCTTTTCAGTCATCATTTCTCACTCTCCTTTCCCTCAGTTCACTAAGCCTCCTCCCCATTTCTATCCCTCGTGCCCAGCTTCCTAATTCTCACAACATTAAATCTATGTTCCAGCACTTTTCTGTGACAGACACAATTTTAGCCATTTATATCCTCTGGTTTTGGAGACTGCCCTTTAGGGAGCATGGTGACATCAGCCTGCTTCAGACCCTGACTTTCCAGCAATAAAAATACCCCTCTGAATATGTTGCAGCCACTGTTCCTGCACAGTAAGGAATGACATGTCATGGTTGGACTGTATACTGTGTAGAGAGACCACCTTTTCTGGTAAAACAGTAGGCAGATGGGCAACAGCATCTAACCCACATAACCATATTTTGAGTCCAGCTGCAACTCTGGAAGACAGAGACTAAGAACAGAGTCTAAATTAATGCTAAAGGAAGCTATTGCTTCTGCCTGGCTTTCACCCAGCTTGCACCTCTGACGTCTCCACTGGTGACTGAAAGTCTAGAGGCATTAGAGAGGGACAGAAAACATAAATAGGTTTTACCAAGAGTATTGCCATTGCCAAACCTCACTGCAGTCAGTGAGCAGTGAATGTTTTAACTACTGAACCAGAAATTAGGAACATGTTGCACACTATTTGCTACTTCCCCATCAACATACCACCAATTTCTGATTTGCCTCTCGCACCATAATCTCATAAATAATCCTCAGGGACGCATGTCATGCAGGCAGATAAATTTTGCCATAACTTTAAGTAGAACAGGTCAAGACAGTGCAGACAGTATTTGATGTCTCCTCCCACAGGATGCATCTGGGTAGGAAAATCAGCATGGCCATTCCTTTCCCTGCAGCAGAAGCAGCATTCATGTACATACTCCTGTGTTCTCTGCAACTATCTTGATTGAGGCAGCACTATATTATACTTTCAGCAATATCTATTGAAACTGAAACTAAGATTTCTTTGTTTTATTGGAAAGCTGAAGACTTCACTTGGTTGATGGTGATTTTCATTACAAGATCTCATACCGGTGTTACCGCTCTGCCGGTGACAGTACCCACACCTAAATACCCTTGAGTTAAGTTTTGAAAGGTATCTGTTTCAAATACATATTCCATCAAATACAAGGCAGATTTCAGATTCTCTCTTTCCATTACATTTCACAGTTCTATTAAAAAAGCAATCAAATCTGCCTGGCAAGAGAGAATCACTCTAATCCGATGGTAATTCAATATGCAGAGTTTCATTATCACCGCCAAATTTAACATCTTTCTCAATTTTTGCCATCTATTTTGTTAAATATTTCCCTAGAAATGTGAGCTAGTTTTGGAAAAGAAAAGCTTTTGCCTGAGCCTGTCTTTATTACATCTGTGGCAGCACAGTCCTGCATCTGTCATACTGAGAAAAGCTGCTGAGGTGTTGGGTGGCCTTTTTAATGCATCCTTTGTGGTTGACCAGTACCAAAGCCAAGTAACAGTAACAAATTAATTAGCCTCTATCCTCTACTTTTGTGGACTTGAGGCTCAGAGCTTGAGTTTCAAACATGCTAAGACAGTCCTTAAGTCTTTACTCACTACATGCTACCACCATTATAGTACAGTACCAAACCCTACCTCTGTGGCTTTATTCATTGATGTTGTGAGTCGGCAAACATTTTAGCATCCCATTATCTTTAAATATCTGAATATTTCTGAAATCAGACTTGATGCAATTCAGTACAAGTTTGGCCCTGAACTAGCGTTTCAGCCTCCTTCGTGGTTTTTCCTAATTGTTTTCAAACATCTTCATTGATCACAAATTGCGGCATAAAAATGATGACGAAATTACTTGCCAGCATGGCTTTGAATTTTTAAAAGTAGATGTGTCCTGGTAGTAAATCCTGTGCTCTGGGCTTCAAACAGCAGAGTGTTAGGTCTCAATTTCTTCTAGCACAACTATCATACATCTTTCCAAAATCTACAGAGATATGATATAAACAACTACTCACATCTATTTCCCAGGAAA
>JANHGB010041071.1:0-15464 GCA_026283785.1 Coracopsis vasa | reverse complement strand
ATGGTTTGGGTTGGAAGGGACCTTAAAGCTCATCCAGTTCCAACCGCCTGCCATGGGCAGGGACACCTTCCACTAGAGCAGGTTGCTCAAAGTCGCATCCTGCCTCCAGACATCCTACTCCAAAGCCTGTTGTCTTGAATGCAACTGATCTGACAGGTTTTAAGGGAGAATTTCAAGTTGTCCATAAAACTTCCAGGTAGCTTTTTAACCAGGAGCCAGCTAGCTACAGACAATACGGCCACGGATCCTGAAGCATCTCAGCATCCCAGAACCAGCTTCCAAGCACAGCTAACATTACCAGGAGGACTGTAATCCTGGAGAAGCTGCTGGAGAGCAGACATTAAGCAGCCTGACACCTTATAAGCTTGGTTGAGCACCTTCCTTCAAACATGATTTTCCAAAGTGATGAATGATTGTTTTGCAAGTAATGGGTTTGCATTAGAAACACACATTATTTCCTGAATTGACGCTCCAACCTGGAAAGACTGTTGCCAGCACAGGGGGATGCGTCCAATACTTTGAGCCACAGGTGATGATGGGAGGACTGGAATGCTGACGTGGGATGGGTTGTCTGAAGGAAGCTGATGGAAAACATGACCCCCCACACTGACAACAAGCTTCCTGAGCACAACCCCTTGTTCCTGGGAGTGGGCATCAGGATTTGGCATCTGTGTGGGGTGGGGTGAATCCTGCTGAAAGCCAACAAATATATACAGGATCTTCTGCAGACCACAGATGGAAGAAACACCTATCGCACATGCACATGACATTATTACCCAATGCACTCCCTGCTTGAGTGGGAAGGGACAGCGAGCTGGCCAGGAGACCTCTCACACCCTGACAAACAGCACCATGCAGGTCTTTTCCCTTTTTGAAGACAAACAAGGAGGGGGAGAGAGGGAGGGTATACAGCTAAAGCTAAATTGCCCCATAAAACATTTTACTACAACAAACCAATTAACATCTGACTCTGCTATAGAACCCAAACAATGCTACAGGCTGCAAAATGCCTGCCTGAAAAGGCAATGCAAAACAATGCAGTCACACAAAGAGCTCTTGCCAAGGCAGGAAGGGCCCCCATACAGCTCCCCTGCTCAGCCACGGGGTGTTTTCATGCTCATGCTAGCTACCCAGGCTGAAAAGGCGCAGGAAAGGTGTTTTGTTTCAAGGTACAATCTATCCAAAGGAAGTGTGCTCTGCAGAACACAGGGCACACAATGGCGTTCCCCTTCCACAGGAATTACAAGAGCCCCCTGCTCTTGTGAATCAGAAGTACTCCTCAGGTTCTGCTTTCTGCCCCCAAGGCACTTTCCACCCATGCACAAACCACAGCAGGCTCAGCCTGAGGTTCCTTCCCATCCCACTTGCAGGGAAGTGGGAAGGACATGGGGACCAGAGCAGCCAGCCATGCAGCCACCACCTGAACTCAGCCAAGCTGTTGCTAACTGTTGTTATCCATTCCTGCAGGTACATTCAACTTACTTACACAACTTACTTACATTCTTCTACAGTACTGGATGGGCTTTCTAGACCTAAGGAGATTATCATGTGAACTGGATTAGAGAAGACTAAGTTTTAACTCATATGCTTTTGCTAATAAATTAAACTCTGGAAATCAGCTAAGGTTCAAGCAGCCAGGAGCACCTAAAAGGTTAGATCTGCTACTTTTAGTCAGCTATAAACAATACTTTTCCCTACAGACACACATAACAGTTTGTCCTGGTGGTTCTTAGTTACGGGCTGGGTTTAAATCATGACAGTTTTTTTCCTTAAAACTCTTTTCATACCTTTTCACTTTCTTTTCCTGCCTGCTTTTTATGATCAGAGCTGCCAGAACATCTCCTTGCAGGAAGGCCTGGGGAGATCTTGAGAGCAACATCCCACAGGGCCAATTCCTGCACAGTTACCTCCAGCAGCAGAGGCAGAACTGCAGGTGGGCTCCAACGCTTGGGGACCCAACGGGAAAACAAGAGGAGCTGGTGCACTGCCATCTCACGCACCCTCCGAAGTACAATAGATTTTGGTGTCCCAGGATAACAGGTGAGCAGGGCTGGCATGCAGGAGCAGCAAGCCATGGCCTGAGGAAAGTGGGTGCAGGAACTTCCACAAGCAATTGCTGTCAGAAAATCAACATCAGTAAGGAGCCTGCTGGGTGAGAAAACGTCAGACCAGCTCATCAGTCAGAGGGTAATGACTGACAAAGGCAAGGTGCTTGCTGTGTCTTACAGGGGCCTTTTCTTTTCACCCACAAGCAGAAATCCTGGCTCTCCCACATTCACAACGAGACATGTCTTACAAAGCATTCTCCATGCTCAACCAGGCAGGCAGGAGCACAGCAGTGCTCAGGTCTAACCTAGCACTGCAGCTCCACTGAAAAGCAACCGCTGGCCATCATGGGTAGGTCAAGCAGCGCTGGACAGAGGCCATTTTTAGGGCTGTGTGCCTGCATATGGGGGGGCTCTATTGTTCAGAAGGGAGATGTGCCCAAGGGAAGCCCCACTGCTCCTCTCCATCAGCCCCGACAAATAGGTGGCCACAGCATGAATATCCATGCTGTTCTGGGATGTTTAATATCAAACAGAGAGGGAATTAAGGTGCTTGGGTCTGTGACTGCTTTACATGTTAACTCTGGACAGGATGAAAACGTAACCCACTGGTTTTGCCTTTATAAGCAATACTTGGCTTATTCTGTTCCCAAGCTTGTCTCCTGTGCAGTGTATTTATTTTGCTGATAAATATTTATGCTCCATGATTTTGATTTATATAAGGGGCTTAAATATTGTAAAGCTGGATATAACCAGCATGAAACAACATAAAACAAAGCACTAGTATCCAGAATGGGGTGGACTAAAGAGGCATGGCTCCTGCAGCAGGCAGATTTTTACCCTGGAAATTACCTCTTTCCCCTCTAGGAGTGGCACAAATTGGCAGCTTCCCCCTCTGCTTTACAGCTGAGATTCCCAAACTGTGTGTATCAAACAGGAGAGGTGTTTGCAGTATTGCCAAGGTTACTAGAGTGAAAACATTGCAAATGGCATTTGCATGATTGTACTTTCAAATCCTAACTTGTAGCAACAGTGCATTTTAAATGAAGGGGATTTATAACTCAAACCAGAACACTAATCATATTCTGGAGTAATAGGATTTATTTGTTGGTTGTTTGGTGGTTGCGGGTTTTTTTAAGCTCAGAGACAACAAGCTATGTTCATGAAAAGGGAGATGGCTGGGCTTAAACCCTACTCCAACAACATTTTGAGAGGATTAGAAAATAAACACGAATGTACTCCATTTTCAATATGCAGTTCAGAGCCTGTGTAGTCTTTATGCTTCCCTGCTATGAGAACATCCTAAATTGCTAAGCAAGTTCAGACAATTGCCATTTTAAATGAAAAACTCAGATTAGCACAAAAAAGGAGTCATCTAGGGATCAAGAATGGATGTTTAACAGCACCCAGCTGTTCTCCAGCTATGAAACTCCTTACCCAAAGCACACTGGGCATGTTATGAAGCAATGCTCAGTCCTCCTCCAAGACTAGGATTTACAGCCCAATATCTTGACCAACTAACGCTGGAAGCAGTTGCCATGTTCCCACAACGTTGGATTTCTGGGATTGACTGTTAAGGTCCTGAGGCACCTAACTTAAAGTCATGCAATATTTATGGGGAGAAAGAGCTCGTATAGGCCGTAATTTAGGAGGCAGACTAAATCTCATGGCTGTATCCTTACATGGAATAAATGGATTAAGTCAATATACACCACCCAAAGAGCTTGATTTTAACCTCCATGCTCTGAATACACCAGGCTTATGAGAACAAGGTGTTCCATGGGGGATTAGAGGTTACCAGAAACAGTTCCAACAAATTCCCTGGGTTTTTTTTTACAAAAAAGAATTTTTCCAGACATTTCTGAAATATCTGTGTAAAACACACATTAAAGCCACCTTCTAGGGCTTGTTTTAATATAACTGTTCTCAGTGCTGGTCTTTTAAGCTAACCTGTCAGACATGGAAAACCAAGAGTACTCATGTGGTCTGTTACTGCAGCAATCTGAAGAGATTATAAACTTCATGTGACCAGTGAGAACTTCATATAACACACACTAACATGGTCATTTACATCATATGATCATATACTTGCTGTTGATTGACTTTGGGCTAGTTAAAGGGGTGTCAAGTGAGACACCTAAAAACAGCACCTAAAATCTCTAGATGTGCTTGGAAATTTTGGCCTTAAGTATGTTCATATACACACTGGTTTTATGCAGTGTGTATGTATATATATATATGTATGTATAATTTCACATGCACATATACATACATCTATATATGAAAAAATTAATGTAAAATATGTCGCCCCGCAATCTGTCAAATAAAGCTGATATAATAAATATGTCACTTTATTTAACAACTGATGCTGAAGAGAACTAGGCGAAATGAAAGAAATCAAGACAGGGCTTAGTAAAAACACTGAGGAAGGCAGAAATTAAAGCAATCAATCACATTCTCATGGAACGTCTACACCACTCAAAATAATATTTTATTGTCTGCTATTGATTGGATGCCACTGAACAAAATTGCAAACAATGAATCTGGTGTTATAAACAAGAATCACAATAAGAATAACTTATTTCAAAGCCTTGGCCGCACAATAGTTGTACTCTGCAGAGCCAGGCACGGAGAACCGGCCATCTACTTGCTCTGCCCCTGTAACCTAAGAAAACATCCCTGCTTGTTAACAATGGAAAGGTTTGCATGCAGCAGTGCCTGAAACAAGGGCACACTCCCCTTTTGCCTTCCTTTGCATTTTAAGCATGAACATTTAAAGCGTGCAATCTTCAGTAGGACTACAGAGAAGGACAAGGATACAAAAGAGAAGTGGCACTGTTTTTTTTCAAAAGACAAAATCTCAGTTCAGGCATTAGAAGGAGAATACATTGATTCAGTCATGAGAAAAACCAAGGAAATTATGCTACATCAGAGAGCAAAGCCTGGTTGTGGTACCCAGCAGCCAGACCCAGGCAGCTTTGTGGAACTGAGAAAGTTTATGTCCCTTCCCGGGTCCTTTGCCTTTGCTCGGGTGGGACACTGCCACCCTGACCTGTTCAGGGACAAGGGAGACAGGTCAGAACTCAGGCTGAGCCTGATGGAGAGAACCATCACAGGACAAGTCGTAAGAGGCCACGTCCTCTTGCTGCTAACCAAACCACAACTAACACCATCAGGACAACCTGAGAATAAAAGTGCTGCTCATGCTGAGCACTGGCCTGAAAGATTCACCTTCAGAAAGGACTAGTTGCCACAATACTTTACAGCAGTGTAGGAATCGGACCCACAGCTAATTCCCAAACACTTCTGAGCTTGGCTTGTTGTAGGGAGCAGTGAATATCTGGCAAGATTTTTGTGCAACTGAGGGGAAGTCCTACTTCTTTCTCACCCTTCTAAAGTCCAGAGGATGATAAAACATCACTACTAACACCTCTAGGTAAGTCAAATGGGACAGTGTTTGGATGTTATAATATATCCAGTCTCTAAAATAAAAGTGGGCAAGTATGAATGCAAAAAGCTGGATGAAGGAGCAAGCAGTCAGGCTACATCAGAGGACGCATTTCCTCTTCCTGGATTGTCTTGTGGTGCCATCAGGTTTACACACGTTAGCCTTTTACAGACACGTGTGAATGGCATGAAAACACTGGGCTAAATCTATCCACGGTGCAGATTCATTGAGTTCCAGCAGATCTACGCTGGGTTTTAATTTGGCTTAATATGTATAACTGAGCATAATTCTAATTGAGAGGTTTGATTACGCCTCACATCACTTCTGCTCTAATTTACCCATGTGAGGAGAGAAAGAAGTGGCGCACAGACTGAAGTCTGGCTCCAAGGGTGACAGCAACAGGATGAAGAAGGGAAAACATCCCTGGATCTGCGCACAATGGCCAGGGATGGAGGGGGAGGCATTCCCTCACTAGAGAAACAGTTACCCTGCTGGTGTTCAGGAATCAGCTTGTTATTGCACCTTTATCAGCTTGTATTATGCACCTTTACCTACCTGACAGTTTTCAACCCACCCCTGCAATATCCAATCTCTACTATTACTACAGATTTTATGGAGTGGGTGTGCCTGTAGGTATTTTGGGGGTAGCACCACTGCTTGGTATACTTGAAGATCCATAAGAATCATGGAATGGTTTGAAACCTTAAAGATCTTCTATTTCCAACCCTCTGTCATGGGCAGGGACACCTTCCACTAGACCAGGTTGCTCAAAGCCTCAGACTGGCCTAGAGCACTGCCAGGAGTGGAGCAGCCACAGCTTCTCCGGGCAACCTGTGCCGGTGGCTCACCACCCTCACAGGGAAGAATTTCTTCTTAATATCTAATCTAAGCCTACCCTGTTTCAGTTGTGAGGGAGGGTGTGTGTACACATGGGCGGGATTACAGTTTGGGGGATTTGGAGTTTATAATTATTTTCTCCCATCTGTTTCGTACACTCACCCTTCTCTTACAGACTCTTCATGTCTCACATTAGGAGGCAATTTCAAACCCGCAGGGACCAACGGTGCCAGCTGGACCTTTCTGGGGAGCAGACATATTTCCAAGGGGATTCCAGTTAGTGTGGACAAGAGTCTGGTACACTGGACACATTCATCAACCAGTTTGGAAGGAAAAGCTCTTGTTCTAATGAATTATAATTACTTCAGAAAGGTGGGCCTAGACCCCCAGCAGGGCGGAAACATCCTTGCAGGCCTGGGACTGCACAATAGTGTCCATGGACAGATCCATGGATCTTGGTGAATTCATACTATTAATGCTTTGGGCCCAGAAAGCCCAGCTGATAGCCCCAGGCTATAGGAAAAGGTAAGGAGGAAAGACAACATGCAAGGTAGTTAGTGATGCTTCAGTCCAAAACCTACAGAGGCTTGCTTCAGATCTGGGCCTGGCCAGTGTCTTGATTGATGCCTTTGATGAAAGATTGAGAACATGCTTGTGAAATGCATGCTGGGACCAAGCTTGAAGGGGGCACAGGTGCTCCAGAGGGGAGGACCAGAATTCAGATAGACCATGACCTGAAATGAAAGAAGGAGAAAGGAAATCAAGAGAGGTGAGTTCAACCTCCTGCCTTGTAAAGGACATCTCTGGAGCACAAGCACAAGAGATGCTGGCAAGGGAAAAGGGCCACAGAGTCAGCAATGAGAGCAGCATCCCATCAAAGCTGTGGGCTGTGCTAGCTGGAGGGGCTACCCAGGGAGCATGTTCAGGGACACTTCCTGTAACCAGGTCAAGGTACATCCCACAATCAACCCAATTTGCTGTTTGGCCACTGCTGAGTTTAAAGAAGCAGCTCTGGCTTTGTGACCAAGCCAGCCAGTGCAGAAGAGGACACTACACATCCATGGCACGGATTTTGAGGTGATCAGTGCTCTTCCACCTGGTTGGCAGCAAGGCTGTGAGCATACAATGAGCATTCAGTGTGGAAGGAGCCATCAAGACGTACAAAGCCAAATCTGTCCAAACCTGTGCGCGGGAAGGCAGCAGCATGGAGGAAAGCAATCTGGCACCCTCTAGTGTGATGCTCTGAGAAAAACTCGTCCCTCCCGCACCCTTCTCTCTACCTCAGCCACGTCTTTCCTCACAACCACACAGGCCGTCCATGCCCACAGGCTTAGTCTCATCAGCCCCCTTTAATTGCCATCCACTGTAACAAGACACGAAACTCATTAGCTCGAGCAGCAACACTTCACAGTGAGCCTGTCTAGCCATTTGCATCCCAAGCCATTCCGTGTGTGCAAGCCTGGTCTGTGGCACTTGCGCAGCCCAGCAAGGATTTAAAAGAGATTTCCAAAGCTTTGGAGACATGGCATGGCTGAGACCAAAGAAGTGCCCATGCCAGGATGCTGGGGCCATCATCACATGCAACACTGCGTATGTGGAGTTCAGCATGAAGGCAGACATGTCCCAGGGCACAGGCTGGTAAACGAGATACATTGCTGTTTGACAGCATTAAGCCAGGAGAGAGCAGAAGTCTGTGTGACATCTGGAATGGGACATTTGTATTAAAAGAGACTGAGTTACACCAAAACCGACCCCAAGAACCAGCCTGGCCCCAGCAGTGCAGACGCAGCTGCAGCCACCCAAGAACGTTTCAGTTTTTACGACTTGGCTCTCAAGCCATTGGAAGGAAAGCAGCTTTCTCCCTTTCCTAATCCCCTTCACCGTCCTCCAGTGAACTTTTGGGTAGTATATGCTGTGTCATCAGAGCAGTGCTGCTCCACGGATAGTAAACAGGCACCTATGTATTTCTCAGGATGACAGTTCACATTGTAATTGAACCCAAGGGGCCAATGCAGAGCATAGGCCAGAGGAAATAATATACCCCCAATTTCTCCCAAGCCAGAGAGCACCTTCCCCTTGCAGGGGGGGTCTGGGACCACTTACACAAATGCTACTGAACAAAACTTCCTCCTCTTCCAGGGCTGTGCAAACAGAAGAGTTTTGGGGTCAGACCATGCAGGCATGGGACAGCAGTTGGTGGCCTGGCCATCAGCACCTGGGATGGTGTCAGTGGGACAACTGTTCCAGCAGCAACTGGACTGCCAACCAGCAGAAGCAGGACAAGGCCAAGTCCCAAAAGGCTGTGATGGATATTGTGACTGGTACTGCAAACACATTAATGTGAGTGTCCCTGGAAACCCTGGAGAGCTGGCATCTAACCAACCTCCGTGTCACTGAAGGTTACCTCTTCTTGTCACATCGTTGCTGGCATTTTTACATGTCAGAGGTCTGTATGATCTGCATATAGTTTTGTGTTTGGTTTAGGGCAAGCTTGTCCCCTCAAAACAGTCCTCTACCCTCATGCCTCATGCTCTTCCTTGTCCTTTTAGTCCAATACCCAAGGACCCTGCTCAGGTAGGGGGCAACCCAGGGCCATGTGTCTCCTGTACCACCTTTTACATCCCCAACTGCTCTCCTCCATGGTCTTTGCTCCTCTGCACTAGCTAGATATTCCCCATGAAAACCATCTGCTGGTAATACAAGCCATGGATCTGGCTAAGCTCTGGGTAAAGCTGGAACCAATTTTACAAACCCCATCTCACAAGCAAGTTCACCTCCTATAAATAAACACAAAACCTGGAACGTTTGCCTGGCCCCTGAAACAAAAGGATTTTTTGCTACACAGCTTAGATTTTTATTGCTAGTTAGTGTAAGAGAGGGGGAAACATAAAATCACAGGCTGAGCCAGGATCTATGCAAGCTTTTGCAGGCAGATCAACCAGTGTATCCCCTTAATGACCTTTAAAACATCTATTGCCTGTCATGCTAAATCGCATGGTCATATTGTGATGTAAATACATGTTCACAGAAAACTGAGACCATCCATAAGACAAATTACTCTCAATTGATACACATATTCTAGAAAGTGTGATTTTTCCCCCTTAAAGATGTAAGATTCCTTCTTAAAATCAACTTTATTTTCAAACCATAAATTCACCAAAAATGAATACACTGAATCCAGCAAGCAAAAGTTATTAGAATGGTGACTCAAGCCATGTTCAAGACATTAGAGTTATGACCAGATCACCAGCCCCTATCAGAAGCAGGGCAGGAGAATAAACATTAAAGCAATTCCCTTACATGGCCATTTCCACTTGCAAACCATGGTTTTCTTGACATGTGCAGTGCTTGAACCCTTTTGGTAAATCACGGAAAGATACAGCCTTGCCATAAGAATATTACGGAAGCTGTGCTTCATAGGAGATCACTTCAAAAACAGGTCTTGGCAAAATGCAATGAGAGCAAGTACTGTCCTCCTCGCTGCAAACCAGGCTGATGCCGCTCTGTACCTTGCCTGCCACAACAGATGCTTAGGGAAGAGTAGCACATGACTCTGAATGTATAACATTGGGTTGTATTTTCTAGTTATGCACTTACAGGAGACACAAAAGGAAGATAAACAAGGACCCAAGCGTCGTACTTGATCTACTTTCATACAACAGTGCAACATCACATTTGTCCATGCCTACAGCTGTTCAGCACTACTGAAGCACGAAAACCAATGCAATAATACCAAAACCAAATGAGACATCTTTCACCTTCCCCACACCCTTCCTAAAAGTTTTGAATAAGAACCATTAAATGAAAGCTCTAGGTCAATCTATCCATCTCCTTGACTGTCAGAGAAGTTGCATCAGGCAAGGGCTCAGCCACAGGATCTCAGGGAGGTTTGGACACGGATTGTGCTGGTGAGAGCAGAGTGAAATCACTGACAAGAGAAACAGCCTGAGCTGTTGTAAAATTAAGGATCTGAAACCAGCTATCACCTAGAAATGGACTAGACTGTTTCAGTTGGAAGAGACCTACAACAGTCATCCTGTTCAGCTGTCTGACTGATTCAGGGCTGACCAATGGGCATTGTCCAAATGATGACAGGCTTGGGGCATCGACCACCTCTCTACAAAGCCTGTTCCAGTGTTTGAACACTCTCTTGGTAAAAAAATGCTTCCTTCTGATCCTCCACTGGTGCAGCTTTGAACCATTCCCATATGTCCCATCACTGAATCTCAGGGAGAAGAGAAAAACACCTCCATCTCCACCTCCGCTCATCAGGCGGCTGTAGAGTGCAATGAAGTCTCACCTCTGCCTTCTTTTCTCCAGAGTAGACAAGCCCAAATTCCTTAGCTGCTCTTCATAGGACATTCCTTCCAGCCCTGTCACCAGCTTTGTTGCCCTCCCCTGGATGCATTCAAGGACCTTAATATCCTTCTTAAACTGTGGGGCCCAGCACTGCACACAGCACTCAAAGTGAGGCTGCACCAACGCTTAATACAGTGGGATAATCACCTCTTTTGACTTGCCAGGTCATGCTGTGTTTGATGCATCCAGGATGCAGTTTGCCCGGGCACACTGCTGACAACCAGCACTTCACTGTCCATACTTTTCAGGTGGGAAAAGAGATGAGTGCACAAGCAATGGCACATATCTGTGTTTGTGCCATTAGGGAAAAAGCTTTAAAGTTAGCACATTGTTTCTTGGTTTACAAAGATTAGTGAAACAGAGAGACATTTTTCTCAATATCCCTATTACCTCATTTTTCTGACTTTAGCCATTACTTAGTTCAACTCAAACTTACCATTAAATGTATTCCCATCAATGCTGGTCAACAAAGCATTTAGGCATGTGCTTAACTCAAAGCAGACAACTAAGGTGCATTCAGCAAAACTCACCCGTATGCCTCACTTTTTTTTCTTTGAATAGGGGCCCTCCATCGTTTTAAAAGCTGTATTTCTTTTCAGCATAAAGCACTACAGCCACAAAAATCAATGCACTATGCTCCATCAGTGTGCATCTGTCACTCAGCTCCCAGCATGGGAAAAAGAAGAGGCATGCCTAGAAAACACTCACCCAGTCCCCTTCCTTTAAGAACAGCCAAGAGTAAAAAGATGCATAATTTAGCAGAGCAGTTTTATTTGTGTATCAGGTTATTTCAACCGTCAGCTAAGGTTATGTTCTTGTCTTCAGTTGCTGCTGGGTGTTGCTTCAAAGTCATTCTGAGTCACTGCTCTCCATCTTCATCTGCTGATGGGCCCCCTGGTACTGATGGAAACATAACTTCCCTTGACACGGATAACCTCCAATAAAGGAGTGACTTCCCTTTTGACATGATGATTAGAATAAATGAGGGGAGGTGTAAAGAAAGAAGAAGGGGACTACAGCTCGTGAAAGGCAAAGAAAACCGGTCACATCCTGCTCCCTGCTTTTGTGGCATCAGACTCACTCCAACCTATTTGCAAAGCAGCAAGAAACTCATTAGACTGCTGCTAGGGCTATTGACGGAAATGTAAATCTTTACCTACAGTACCTTATTCCACAGCAAATGAACAGCAGGCTGTGGAAAACCAGAAAGCTATAGTCTTGGGTCTGTGAGTTCGGCAGACTAAAGCATCAACTCTGCTTTTCAGATCTCATTCCAAAAAGAAAAACCCAAGGTCTGACTTCACTCAGATTTTCCATTAGTTGCATCAACACTGACTTTAAAGACATTCCTTCAGGTTTACATGAGCCTGAATAAGGTAAGGATCAGAGCCTGCGTGTTCAGTAAATCAGCCTCAGCCCAGTGCAATATGAAAGGGCTGTGCTTAAAGGGGTACAGTCTGACTGACACTTTGCAAGATCAAGGAAAGCCTTCCCCAGAGTCAAGCTGTTGTTTTGGCCTGTCACAAGACTTGCCAGTGCCACTAATTCTTTCCATTATCTTCCATGGGCTTTGGATTAGGTTGTTTATAGCATATTCAGCTTTGGCTGGCCAAAGTGATACTTCATGAGATCATCTAGCTCAGGAACCAGGTAGAAGATATCCAGAAAAATCCTGTCCTGGTCTTCCAAGGGGTCCTACTAAGACAATGACTAAGTCATTGCACTGGTACCAGTAAGGCTACTTGCAACTGGATGAGACAGCCAGGGATTTCTGCTCCCTAAGAAAAAGCATTAACACCCCCCATCTCAAACCCCTCAGTAGGGTCTGCACTCATTGTCACATGCACATTTTCCACAGAGCGCCAAACATTGTCATTTACACCCATAAAAGCTGAATTCAGCACTCTTTCCATAAAACGGATCGTGAACCCTTAACACCACTTGCCTCTCCTTGGAATAATAAATTATGAGGACAAATGGCAGAATCATTATCAGTTTCAATATCCAGTCATAAATAGTCTTGTAAGAACACTCAAATGATGGTGTTTTATTGCGTTAGATATCACTTGCCATTAATTACAGCATGAAACTTTTGTACTTTGATGAAAAGCATTTTAGCCAGCTCAGTTATAAATTTAAGAGTCTTAAAACAAAAGTCACCTCAAGTTGTGGGGTTTTTTTTCCTCTATAGATCTGAACACAAAATAGCATTTTTGGCTTGGAATGACACAAAAGCAAGGTTTTATAAAAGCTATTTTATTGCGCACACATTCAGCTTTAGTGCTTACAGCAAGCTAATAGTCCCTATGGCTATCTTTTTATGATAACATTGTTGGCAGATGGATTTCACTGCTACAGATACTTCATAGTTCATTTGGTTTAGTGGGGGTTTTCTCACTAATGATCAAGTGCTGTTGTGAATCAACGTGATCTAGTTTATGTTTCTGCCCTGTTTCTTTTGTTTGGATCATTTCTCCTTCCTTCTGTTGCTGTAACTCTCTCTCCTCACAGGACAGAAATGCAGCTGGCTGCAGAGCATCAACAGGAGCTGGTGGGCTCAGTCCCTAGCAAATCTGGGATATCCACAAAACCTCACATAGAGAAGTCAACCTCAGCTTAATTTCAGTGGGATGACCCGCAGGAGTGATGCCAAGTTCTAAATTTTCACATAATTGTAGGATCAATCTTCAAATCTCCAGGCTGAAGGGATTCAGGCTGTAGCAATTTAAGTTGCTGCTGCTCCTGGGGAGTAGGGTATCATGGCACTGATCACACTCTGCATTCGTTTGCAAAAGGGATTAAAAGGATTATTCCACTCCCACTCTGGGCACGGTAAATTTACAACCACTGCAGCCAAATCCCCCAGACACCAGGATTCAGAGCCTCTGCTCAGGTGAACAGCATCTATTATTAAATCCAGAGGGATTGCTAACATCCGTACATGAATGTACAGTTCCAAATCCAGATGCACAGCACCAGCTGTACTGGCTCCCATAGATTTTTAAATAGATTTTGAGAGACATTTTGCTTTCCTTTCCCAACACTCCAGGAGGAATTCTGGGTGGCCCAGTATTAAAATCATTCTCATGAGACCTTGGAGACCAAGGCTTGGTTCCTGTCCTGCCAGGGACACAGGGAAAACACCCAGCTTCCCAGAAATATGGTGGGAATCTTAACATTAGCCTTCTCCCAGTGACTGGAGACCTTCCACTATCATCACCACCTTTCAGAGATGTTAGAGAGCAGTCTCACAATGACATCAACCAGCTTCCTCAGCACCCTCGAACACATCCCATCTGGTCCCATGCACTCATGCATGACCATTTTGCTTTGGTAGTCCCTAAATTGATCCTCCACTTCTATAGGTAGTATCTATCTCCCCTAAATTTTGCCACTAGGTACAAAGATAAAGAGACTTGACAATAGATCTTGCCAGTAATGACAAAAGCAAAGAGCGCCTCAGCTTTTACCATACCCTTTGTCACTAGGTTACCCAACCTATTCAGCAGCAAATCAATCTGTTCCTGTTTTCTCTTTTTTTGGTAATTTACTTCAAAATCCTTATTCTTGCCCTTCACACCCCTCACCATTTTCATCTCCCTTTTGACTCTTTGAATTTCATCCGTGTTGGACCATATCTGAGATCTGAGGACAAATGACATTTCCCAGGATTCATCAGCACCTGTAAAAACAGATGTCATTGTCGCAACCCAACTGTTACTTCAAATGGTGACCATTTGCTTTTTGACACAAAAGTGAGAAATTGAAGAACAGTCTAACTGCTCATTTAAGGCAGCCTGCTCTTTCCCTTCTGCTTAGCCAGTTAAAACCTCATTTGACAATCTGAGAGTTTAGCTCCCAGTGCTCTTGCTTAAAATATAACAGATGGCCTCTAATAAGTAGATTGAAAAGTGCAAATAAGGTTAAAATGATTTTTCTTTATTGAATATCATTAACTTCAGGGCTGTCCACTTTAAAATGCTAATTAAACCTCACTTCCTTTTGCAGGGTTCTAGTGAAGAAAGATTGCCGTGGGGTAAATTTCTCTTGTTTGTAGAGGACTAGCCCAACAAACTGATAGCAGACGGGGCTATTATATGTTCCAAGCTTAAGAATTAGAGTTGGAAGCTTTCCATTTATTTGTCCCTTCCATACTAGTTCCTTCCCACAAACCAAACACAGTCAAGAAGGAAATTCGAAAGAGATCAAGTGTGAAACCCTACTCTGTCCACATGGCAAACAACAGCTTCTCTAAAGGTCACTACTAGTCCAAACTAAATGCAGTTTTCAGCACAGGATTTCTGACACCATGTTATAGCCTTGCAAAATGGGGCTCTATATTCCTGGCACCACACACAGAGTACAATAGGTGCGTCAGCATCTCACCCCACCTTACTCCAAATTTCCAGTTCAAATTTATTCCCGATCGGTATGTGCCAGGTTTTTGTGTGCCAACATTGTTCTTTGGATTGAATAGCTTTTCACCTGCTCTTTACACCCCTAACCTGAGGGGGGTTTACTGAGCAATGGGCTCACCTCACAGTTTCCACTTGCCAGGCAAAGCAAGCTAGGCTTTTAGCCTCCTCTTCTAGGACAGCCTTTCCTTTCCCCTGTTCAACATATCAGCCCTCTTCCTCAACTGACCCAGTTTTAATTCTTCATTCTTGAGCACAAGTGAGCAGGTTTGCAAATCCCTTCCCAGGCTGGGTCTTACCAAAGTCTTGCATGAGGCAGTGCTCACCTCTCAACAAGAAAGGCACAGGGGTAAGCTTAAG
>JANHGB010041070.1:0-30245 GCA_026283785.1 Coracopsis vasa | reverse complement strand
TGGGGGACATGTATGCTAATGGAGCGGTCCCGTCGCCGGCCGAGGGGAAGGGGGGGGCACGGCCCCCCGAGTGGGGCAGGGCCCCCCGAGTGGGGCAGGGTCCCCCGGCGGCAGGACGGAGGGGGATGGGAGTGCTGGCCCCTCGGTGCGGCCGGGTGAGCGAGGAAGACTTGGTTACCTCATCTCCTCTCGTTAACTTCCCCCCCGCATCACCCCAGCCAGGGTTATTTCCCCAGAGCCTGGGGCCTGCAGGCATGTGGTGGATAGGTGCGGATGGCTTCGGGAAGGAGGCAGAATGAGAGCGTGGCTTGGCTTTTTATGCAAAGTCTCCCTCACCCCCCAAGGGTAGGTTCAGTGTGGGGTGACTTTTGGGGTGTGCGGGCAGAGTTTTTCCGTGCCCCCCTCCAACGGGCAAGGCCGCATGTTTTGCAGCCTTGAAGGCTGGATCTGCCCTGGCAGAAGTGATTGTCCTCCTCCCCTTTTGCCCTCCAGCTTTTACAGCCCCGAGGGTTTACGGGGAGCAGAGCGCTGCGGCCCCGGGGCAAACTTCCCCCTTCCTGCCGGGTGCTGGGACACCTGGGCTCACGTCCCCTCGCCCTGGGCACTGAGGCAGGAGTGGGTGGGTGGTGGTGGCAACCCGGGTGCGCTGGCACAGGGGTTGCGGGTCCCATCCCTGTCCCTCGCTCAATCGCTCTCCCTTTCCTTCTCATTTGAATAATGTCTAATTCGGGGAGGTTTATATTATTGAAATGGCTGCCTGGCTTTCCCCGCCTCTCATGTTTAGTAATTCAGACCTTTAATAGCAGCCACTCAGAGCCCAACGCCGTGTTTATATTTTACATTCGCCCCATGTGCTTTTGTGGTTCAATATGATTCTTCTTTCTCGCTCTCTCGCTTTTTTAAAATTTTCTTGGCAACCCACAGGGCTCTGAGATCAAGCCCAGGCTGTGTGAGGAGAGGAGGGGGAAGAGCTAGGCCTTGGCTGCTCTGGCAGGCGCTTAGGCCTCACTCTCTGCTGCTTGATTTATTTACTAATAACCAAAATGACCCCCCCGTCTCCACTCCACCCCTGCCAGCAAAAACAAAACCCTCCTGGGGCTTGAGCAGTATCAGATCTGCTCATAGATTCTTAAACACTCATGTCTGTTAAATAAGGAGCTTATTTTTAATTTATAGCAACTGAAGACTAAAGGTGTTCATTTCATATCTGCTTTTCGGAGGCTTGGGCATTTTTGGTCCCTTTGTCCTTGCTTCTTTTCCTTAAAGGAGTGTTGCTTCTAATTTACGTTTCCTGGCACTGAGAGAGCTATAGAAGACACACTCAAAATCTGAACAGCTTTCCTCCTCCTTCTGAACACAAACAGAATTGAATACATTGGAGATAATCTTATTCACCTTCTTTTTGCTTAATGTGGATGCAGTTTAACAGTGTGGTGCGTCAGGTGCTTGTGTCACTGCTTGTATATTTGACTGTTCTGGGTTTGGTTTTTTTCTTCTTTTATTTTCCCTTTTCATTTAGCTTTGACTTTCATGACAGAAGATACCACTAGGCAGTACAGGGTCTAGAAAGGAAGATAAGTTTTCTGTGATTGTGTCATAAGAACACCAAGTGAAAATTGAAATTAATCCTCTTAAATTGCCTGGAGTAATTCAGTTTTGAACTGGATATTGGTCTACTGAGAAAGAAAACAAATGGGCTACTTTATTAGAAAGAGGTATTAATTAAAAAAAAAAAAAAAAAAAGGAAATATTTGTGTGGGCATGGGTTTCAGGTGAAACTGGAGGTTTTCATTAGTGACCATTGTTTTCACCCCATGGGGAAATAGGACCTAGCAGCAGGGTACTTCAAAGTAACAGTGCCAGATTAGCATGTAAGCATCTTTGCGACTTGACTAGGAAGAGAGTTCACATACAAATGCAAATGGCGTATTTTGTAGTTTGGTGCTAATTTAATCTGTCACAAAATACTTTGCTGCAGCTAATGAAAAGCATTTTGATTTAAAAAATAGTAACTTGGGTTATTTATCCTTTTTCTTCACCCCTGGTGAAGACAGGCCTTGGATACTAGAAGGAAAAAAATGTGTAGAAGTGGTAATGAGACTGTTCAGGTGACTGTTTCACAGACCAGCAGCACAAGGCTGGCTGGACAAAAAGCAGTAATATGATTTCATGCCTTAAATAGCATATGTTTCTGCACTCACTTCACAAGATGTGGTCAAGGCGATGATGTCATTGGCCAGAGGACAAGGTGCAGTTAATTTGATTTATTGACCTGGGGTGAGGTGTAGCACTGAAACCTTCTCATAGAGAAACCATTTATCTGAGGACAATTTCCTTTATAGGAGCAATTTAACCACTGCTGAGACTGTAGATATTTTATCCAGCATGATAAAAATGTACATTGCATCTTGCAAACAAAATTTCTTTTGTCACTGAGGTTTTAGTAATTTTTATAGAATGGACTACTGGACAGTGGCCTTGTGTGGTCTTATGGTTGAGCTGGGGTTTATAACTCTAAATTCAGGTATTTACATGCCATAATACAAATGTATTTCTCTCAAACATATATTTGCGTGCCTGTATTGTAGCTTAAAATTTTACTGGAATGCAATGTGTGTAGAAATGCGTCCTCACCCGTGAAGCCTGTCAGCAACACATTAGTGGAAGCCCCTTTTTCCAAACTGTGGTGTCATCTTCATTTGTCAGAAGGTGCTGAGTGGGTATTAGTTCTCAGTCTTGAGTAAGGACTTTTATGTTAATTTATCACTGGTGGGGTTTTTAGATGCTTCTTGGACCTTTATCAGTGGTGAATGGGAGAGTAAAAGAAACTTTTTTTTTTCTTCCCTATGGACTGTGGTTACAGTGTAGGGTTGTGCTACTGTTGCCTCCTAATTCTTACCAGGGAAATGTGTTCTCCTATTTCTGCTGTTCTTTCAGCTTTTGTTTTATTACGGACAGAAAGAAGAAGGCTTGTCCTCCCCATTAGATAGTTCCCCTGCCTGATTACCTGTGCTCACTTACCAAGGTGTCTCTGCCTTTTTTCTCTTGTATTTTCTTTTTTCCTTCTTTTCAAAGAAAACTGACCAGTCTAAGAGTTGACTGGAGAACAGGCTAAGCTGTGTCAGTAGCCATGCTGCTGCATGTGGGGCAGAGTTGTGAAGGTGTGTGACAATATGGTGATGCCCAACTAGAGGAGCTAGGGGCTTACTCCTCGCTTTCTAGAAGGAAGGGGGAAGAATCTGAACTTCTCAACCTTTCATTTTAACAGGAAAAAAAAAATCCCAGGTTTCATGTTGCTACCAGTTTCTCAAGGATTAGCCTGCAGTAATAATTCAAGCAGTAAGTGTTAATGCTGACTTGATGATGCTGAATATGGATAGCTACTGGATGCTTGTTTTGGCGAGTAATGGTGCTGATGTTTGTAGTTGCCTCACTCGATGGAATCCATGAGGTAGCCTTCAACTCTGTCCCTTAAACCTGGGAAGCACCAACACATTCTGCATTAGGAATCTCTTATGCGGTGTGAAGAAGTGCTGTTTCTACTTCTGCTAGATTGTAATAATGCTTTGCCCAGAAAAAAATTATATATTGGACACCACTGTCAATAAATGTCTGTCAAATTTCATGTGATAAATTTCGTGTTTAGTGTAGCATATTTTTGTTGTTTTCTTTATGTTCAGATGCTCAAGGATGCATCTGATGCATCTATTTTGGGATAAATGCTGTCCATGCTGTCCAGAATTTTTTTTTTAGTCATCTGTCATCCAGGTTTTCTGTTTAATAGTGTTCATCTCCTTTAGAGACATGTTGGTTTTCTCTCCTGGTTCTCAGCAAATTTGCAGTAATTTTATAGCATGCTGTAGTTTTCTTTTAGAGCGAGCAGTTTTCATTTGCTTTCCTCAGATTTTGTCTCCTGTGAATTTCAAGACTTCAAACCAGATTATGGCATTTTTAATATGCAAACCCTAGTCCAGTTAATTTTATTACATTTTTTCCAGCATCCAAACTATTGCTGCCCATAGGATAATAATCTCAGTGCTGATACTTTACGCAGCTGACAATGAGGCAGCAGCCTCTGCTACTTGTACTTACGGCTTTATTATATTCATCTTGAGAGAATCAGTGACAGTCCTGGCAAATGACTGGCTTTTATGACATTTGTATTTTCAGTCTCTGTGACAAAGCTGTTGTCAAAAGAAGGTGTTGAACAAAATTAAGTATGACTTGAATGTCCCAAATGTGATATGCTTGGTTGGAGTGCTTAAGTTAGCATGTGAATGAAAGATTATCTCATGTTGCTGGATAGACTTGCAGTGCTGGCTGTTTACTACTACCTAGATTTGCTCCTCTGTTAACACATTTTTCCCACCCCTTTTCCTAATGTGTTAATTTGTTATACAGGGCAAAAAAAGGGTGGGATTTGTTGGACTGAGTGCCAGAGATACATTTAAAAAAAGATTCTGGTCTTGTTTAGTGTGTATTAAGTAGTTGCTTGTATTTGATTTGCAACTGTTTAGCAATTGCTAACCTAAGAAAAAAAAATCTATGTAGATATATTTTCCTTTCTGTAGTTCTTTACTTTAAATTTCTTGATTGTGTGAATAGGACTCTTGCTGCTTAATGCACACATTTTTTCTCTGTAAAAAAGGAAATAAAGCGAAGATCTCAGTATTATTCCTTTCCCTAGTTTCTTATTTCACAAGTAGCTATGAAATATCCACGTCTGTTAACGTAACTGTTATGAATTATGAGCTCAACAGTGTGTTACAAAGGAATTTGTAATACACTGCTACTGGCTTATTGAAGCTAATTGAATTAGCTTAGGGTTAATAAACAACACAGCTGAATGGTGAAGTGGTCATTTGGTATAGAGGATTTACTGTGTTCCAGTCCTGAGTTTGTCACCAGTTTTGCTTGCTTTGCTGTTCTGGGCTAAATCCATGTAATGGGAGTTACAGCACGCATTTTTCACAAGGGTGTTGCTGGGGAAATAATTAGCTAATGATCTGTAGTATCTCTGAAGGTAAGAGTAATCTGATTCTTCTGCTTTTATGTGTAATTGTCCAAGCTTGTGCCCAAGTTAAACTTTGCTTAGGATGTTTCAGCACTGTTCATGTGCTCTCATCAGCGATGAAGTCTTCCTGTTGTAAAGGCACAGATTACTGTCAGTTCTAACTACAATGTGGTGTAGATCTGCTGTAGGATATGCAGTTCAGTGACAGCTTAAATCAGCCCAAGCCTGTGCTTATTCTCCCTGTGTGTTCCTGCCACCTTCTCTGCACTGGTGCAGATGCTTGCCTGATTGCTTTGCTGAGCTAGTTCAGAGAATTAAATTGGTAGAAAACAAGCCTTGCCAAAAATAATGAATAGTTTTTTTGTTGGTTTAGCTCTCTGAACTGGCTTACAGTAAGATTAGACAAATAGCAATACCAATCAAGGAAGGGAACAAGAAGCACATGTGTTGACCCAAGTCTTCTCATAATTTTATTCTCTCTAGTGGCTTTCCTGTTGGCATAAACGGGGAGTCATGCTCTCAGCCATGTGATCCTACCATTTACTTGGCACCTGTCCTAGCACTTGCTGGTTTCCAGGATGTTCTAGCTTAACTTGCTAACCTGTTGGAAACCTAGGCCTATATGGTTTAGGTCTTGGGTTTGTGAGTTGAAGTTGCCTTAAGATAAGCCTTCAAGTGCAAGAGGGGGAGAGTAGAACCATGTGAGTGGAAGTGGAGGAAGGGGAAAGAAGGAATCTTCAAAGCAGCAGCATGCCTTTTGTTTGCCTTAGCTGTGTTGTATAAACCACTGTGAAACCACAGTTGATTGTGTTGATGAGCTCAAGTCAATCTAAAATGGTACTGACCCAGGGGAAGTGATGAGGGTGGATAGCCATGGGCACTGTGCTAGTCCTCCTGTGCTACCAACAGGCTGCGCATAGGTCACTGAAGCCAGTGATGAAACTGCACTGAAGTAAAAGAGTAGCTAAGAAACCAATATATGGTGACAATTTGATGTGGGTTGTGCTGTCATAGGTATGGTTGCATTAATGGTAGCAATGGCAGAAACTCTTAAATAAAATTTGTGGAGGAGCCTTTTAAGTGGCTCACATTATTTACTGCTGCTTAGTAAGACACCTCTCTAAAAAGGACTATGGTTTAAAAGGACATATTGGCAAAAGTACTTGGAAAATTACAAACACAGTTACTTGTGATAAATTTTGGACTGATATCCCTGTAAAGCAACCTTAAAGAAACAAGAAAACCCAAACCTCCTCACAAACCAACAAAAAACAACTGCAAATCCCGCAACACTCACCACAAAAACCCCAAGCATAACTGTTTCAGTCATTTAACATGATCCCTCTGAGACAGATTTACCTTTTCTATAAATTGTGATATTGTGACAAGGAGCCTTTTGCTCATCATTCCTTCTTCTCCCACCTCACTCTTCCCCTCCCCACCCCCCCAATCCAATTTGTATAGAAATTAAGTAGCATATGACAGGGCATGGAGTTTTGGGAAAGGAAGACATGAACAGCTAAGTTACTAAAATAATAAACCAAGTTGAAGAAATAAAAATAAGTTGAGAAGAAAAACCTATTGAATCAGGCTGGAGATGGAGCTTGCTTCTTCCCTCCTCCCCACCTTTTCTTTAAGGTCTGGTAGGAAGTCAACATTCTTTTTGCAGTGAGCTCCTTCGCTGTTTATTCTTTGTCCTTTAGATGATTCAGTTTTACTTGAAAAATACCATGTGACTTAGTAATTTGTGCCTGACCCTACCAGGCTGAAGTTGTAGCTTTATACTACCTGGAGTAGTATAGCTAAGGGGGGAGAGATATACAGCAAATACAGGTAGAAATGACTCAGATGTTTGATGAATCACTCATTTCTACATTATTAATTAATACAATCTACTGAATGAGAAATGAGATTCAAGTTTCTTTCAGGAGCCCTGTTGCAAAGACTCCTTTTTAATTATTCATAATTTTGTTTCTTACCTGTTGACCTTTGGTAATTTATTGTTTTTATTTGAATTTTCAAACATAAGTTTAAATAGAGAGCTGAATTTGCTTATTTCTAAGGTTGTAAGGTTTTAGATATGCCAGGAAATACTACCTGTACCTACTCCTTTAGGAATGTTTCCCACCTTATCCTGCAGTGCATGTACACACTCATGTGCACATAAGCTTTGGGAAAAATACCAAAAACTTCAGCTGGGGACAGCCTCTTCTAGCTCTGATTGTATCAGTGGAAAACATGACTGCTTCTGACTGTTGGAGTTCACTGTTACCCTGCCTCTATTAGTGGATCTGCCCATTCGGGTACTGTCTAATCCATTTCAGTTAAAATTGTCTGGGTTAGTAAAGACTGTGATCTAAGATGCCCAAAGTAGCCCAGATAATTCTGATTGAAATCTGGGTGAGAGATTGTCTTGAGTTGCTTTGGCGTCATACCTGAGGATACAGTTCATGTTACACTTAATCCAATTTAAGGGTGGGTTTTTGCCAAAAAGAAATGGGAACATAAGCAGGAAGAGTATTGGGCTGCCGCCTTCTGGACTACTGTCTGTTCTGACAGAGCCTGTGTAAAACTGCATCTTAGCTGCTGGCAGAAATGGATTGGGATTGTGTGGAGAAACTGGAGGTAGGAGGGCAAAGGGAGCAGTAACTATCTACTTGTAATGTTAGCTTCTGAATGAGGGTGCCTGTTCTCAGTGTTAAAGACATGCTCCTTTTCAGGTTTTTTGTACTTTCCAGTGGTACTTTCCTGGTTTTATTGAATTTATGTTGATCTGAACTACACAATGTAAATTGTTATGAGTATTTCCAGTATCTCAAGTGAAGCATGCAATTTACAAGTCATTTCCCTTAAATGAACTTTATCACAAGATTATCTTTGCTTGCTGTTCCATTTTAGTCAGGATATAGTTAGTTTAGACAGTTTATGGCAACAAAGCTGAACATGGGAACATGGGAGTAGCTGTCAGAACAGTTGAGAACTTCTGCATATTTTAGTTTGAGGTCTAGCTTCTGACTTCAAATCAACCACAATGTCTCACACAGCAAGTTGTTTTAATCACGTCATTGCTAACCTTTATTCAACTATTATTTTACTGTCACATAGCTTTTCTTTGGTTAGGATCTAGGTGCCCGAGTAAGGAAGACACTATCACACCTATGCTCCCTCTTGAATTTTGCTAACTACTGTCCTGGAAAAACGTGTTGAAGTAGCAGTAGGACAGACTTTGAATCAAAGCTGTCATATGAGGACACGTCAGGTAGAAACGTGTAAACCAGAAAACCCAGTGTTTTCCAAAATTGATTTTACTGAATTTTTGCAAAAGAACCAGGTCTTCTAAAGTTGCAGAAATCTCATGTGTCTGATTTTAAACCAACTTTTGCTTATCTCCCGATTCCCCCCAGTGTATGTAAGGTTGTACAAAGAAGGACTAAACAGTCTGTTGCATGTTTTTTACCTCTGGCTCAGGCAAGTGCTGAACTGCAAATTCTTTGTATTTGGGAGTGTAATCAAAGGAACTGTCCCTGGTTTTACACTCCTTCCGAGGTGTCTGCTGTTGGAGGAACCGAAAATCGGAAATCCCTCACCTTCCCACTTGTTTCTCAGTTCATCTTAAGTGTTGTAAATGGTTCTTTTCCTATCCAAAAGTGTTCAGGAAAGATGATGTTCCTTGTCTGCTCTGCACATTTTTGGCTCTAGGAAACAATGGAGAGGTTGCTCCAAGGGCTTTTCTGCAATTTTTAATTCCCTACCAGGAAACTAGAGAACTGGAAGCTCCTTTTGTTGTCTTACTTTGTAAAGATAAGGAAAGGGCATAGAGTGGGTGTTAAAATTTCAGCCTCTGTTACTGCTTCATGGAAACGATCTACACCTGAGTGGCTTCTCAATTCCTGAAGACCCCCTGAGGGTCTTGAGCGTGTTTGAGAATTATCTTACAGAAAGGAGCTACAGAAATCTGTATTATTTTTGAGCTTATTTAATTTCTAGACTATTCTTTTTCTCATTGCAATGGGAAGCAGTAGCATTGTAAAGAATACCTCCTCTCAGTTCTGAGAGATAAAATTGCTGTGTTTTATCATAATACAATTTAATTTTATTTGGAACTATGATTGCACTTTATATGGTTCAGTTCAGTGGTGATGGGACTTGTTCCAAATATGCTGAGGAATGACTAAAGCCTAATACCCTAAACTTACTCAGAACATGCTTTAGTGTTCTGTATTGGGAACAACTACTTTATTATATCATTCTCAACATAGTTAAAATTTAAAATGGATCTGGGCACATCTTATAGTCCGTTTTATTAATATCCATAGTAAACGTAACTATAAACTTAACTATCAGATAATGTAAAGGGCGCAGCATTGTATTTGTGCTTATACACTTAAGTTTTCGGTAATTGTGAGCAATGAACTCTAAAACAGTGAAAAGGGTTTGCTATATGGAAGTTTGAATATAAAGGTGTAAAGCATTAGAATAGTCGTTTAGCATCTTAAATCTCCTCGCCTTTCTCAACTTGATTTGCTGGTGGAGAGAAGAGGGATAGATAGTCTTTCTTGTGGTCTCTCTAGTCAGGTTTGCAAGTGTTGTGGGCATCTCTAAGGATCCTATCAGAAAATTTTCAGTTGTTGCTTCTGTTAGAATATTAATAAATGAATAATACAAGAAAAAATACCATGTACAAAGGTGGACCACCGCTTGCATCTTCTCATTCATCTATCTAGTGTGAACATAAGCAAAAGTTAGACTTAACAGAAGGACTGATGGGGAAAACCTAATTCAGTAAGTTCATTTTAAAGTTATATAAAAAGCTCTCTAAAGTCTTGAGACAATCCATAATTTTTTGTGTGCAGTCAGAGAAGACACATTAGTTGCTTAAGGGATCGTATAATGTCAGTCCTTCAAATAGCAAAATTAATTGCTGGCACAGTGGTATTTTTTTCATTACTTGTTAAGTAGTGATTTCATACTGTGTGGGTCAGAGCTAGAAACGCTGGGTTACTAACAAGGAAGGGAATCTCATGGCCATTTGTTTTATATGTATGTCACAAACAGGTCTGTGAATTGTATGTTACAGCCACAGCAAGAAATTTATTCTCAGAATTGCAGAGAAGTTGAGAACTCTGCATTTCTGATGTAACTTTCTTGAGGTTTTATCAACTTGTGTCTTCCAGTTTTGAGGTTTTGGCAGATGTATTAACTATTTTCAGTGTATTAGGATATATGCTTGTATAAACAAGCTATTAGCACCAAAGGCAGTATCTGTTTCTAAAGTTTAGAAAAACATGTGGAAGATTGTTTATTTCTTTACTTTTCAGTGGCAGGGAGTGGATTGACACACTAAGAATTTCCTTAGAATGTGTTGTCAATTTACTGTAATCTCCCGAGTACATTTCATATTGTGGAAGGTTGGTTAAACTGGTGATTTTCATGGTGTCATTATTCAAGTAGTGATCGTTATTCTTGGTTGTATGAAATACTACTAGAACACTGAAGACAGAAGCATATGGGGTACAGCTGTCTGTTAATCATCTGTAACTGAAACTCATGTTATTGTTTGTATTCTCTGTCTAATACTCATTGAGACAGCATTATACAGAGAGCAGAGACTGGAGAGACAGATTACTTCAGTACTTCTGTCCTTGTATGTACTTGGTAGCAATAGAGGAAGTGTCCAATAAGGGCGCAAAGCCAAGATAGGAATGTGCTGCTCTTGTTTATCTGGTAACTGGGACAGTTTGGTTTTTTGTTTTTTAACTCTTATTGAAGCTGAACCCCCCCCCCATCAGTGGATACTGAAACTGTTCAGATATCAACTAATTACATATGGTTGTGTGGGAGTGTTATTTGGTCCAGCAATAATGTATGGATTGCTCTTCATGAGCCATAGAGGTATCAAATAGTATACTATAGTATACTATTTAGTATGGTCTACTTATAGTATACTATATAGTATGGTCTGTTAAAATGTGATTTGAATTTGGTGCTAATCAGCTCTGAAGTTGAACTGTGAGACACTGGTATTACTGACCTCCAAATCTTGACTTTCTTTAATTTGGCAAGTTAATATGAAGAAGCTAATTTTCAGGTGTGTTTTCCTTCATGTGCCTTTGTAATACTGAGGGATTTATTTCAACAAAAAGTTGAGATTGCAACATCAAATGTGGCATTTGTGCATTGTTAGTCACAAACCCAGTTGTGACCCGATGAATTGTCAAATGCATAGCTTTTCTGGGGAAAGATTGAATTTCTGAAGTTTTTGTATTTATGAATGGTAAGGAGCTGGGAATGACAGGTATTCCTCCTGTAAAAAAGGACTTTGTAGAGGAAAAGGGCTGATGTAATTATTTGTAAGAAAGCTAGTATCCTTGTTCTGAGAGCCCTGCAGGTCTGAAGCATTGCGCTTAGCAAGTGCATATGAGAAACACACACTGGTGTTTAAAGGCCCTGTTAGGGCAGTCCCTAAACAAAAGGAGTTGTGGGCTCTAAACATGGAACATGTTCCTTATTAGTTAATTCTGCTTCTTTATGATAGTTCCAGTTTGACTATCTGTCTGGTTTGTGGAAATAAGAACTAGAAGATGTCTTTTGTATGCGACCGCAATCATATGCGTAGGAGAGGGAAACACAAAGAGAAGAATTACCCTGCACTGGAAAAACTGAGGAACATTGTTGAAGAAAATAATTTTTTCAGTTAGACTCTTTATCATGTGTATATTTTGTCAGACCCCTTTATGTGTGCCGGAGTGTTTAAAAAGTCTCACACCAGGTGACCAAAATAAGAGGCATTGAAAAGGCAATCTACTTACAGTAATATCTTATTTCCTGTGTTGTTGACTAGATTTATGTTTGAATAAGAACATTTATTTTGCGGCGGCACAGGTGCTCCTTGATTCTGCAGTGAAGGCAGTATTCTGTGCTTGATACCAGCTAGTTGCCATGACAACAATTATGATGTCATGAATTCAGTACAGTGACTTCACTGCAGTGTATTTTATCTTTATTCTCAGTTTTCTTCTCATTTTGCTAGCAAACCAAGCATCCTCTGTATGTGATACTGTGACTTGTTTTTATTATGTGATAATGATGGCTGACAGCATCCTGATCTCTTTCTCTAGCCCTAATTGCTGCTACCTTTAAACTCATCCCAGTCTGGGAAACAGAGACCTTGCATTTTTCTTTATCTAGCCCAAAAATTTTGCTGATAGGAATGAAAAAGAAAATACTTTTTTAATCATTCAGATGTGATTCTTTTCAACTGTGAGAAATGTATATACTTTCAAGCCTTAAAATGAGATAGTACCAGTGTCCTATTACGATGCTTCTCCTGGAATAATTTGTTCAATTCTGGCTTGCCTTTCTTAGTCCTGTTCTTTTCTGAAGTAGGTGAAATGTTTTCTTAGTCTCTTTTCCAGGGTTTGTTGACCTGCAGATTGTACCAGGAAACTTCCTGCCCATCAGTCTTCAGAAATGGTCAGTTGTTTTCTGCTCTCTGAGCACTTGCATTTATCACCGGGTTGTGCACCTCCATTTTACAGGTAGCAGAGCTGATTGTTCAGTGCATGCTCTTACCCTGTCCTCCATTGCCTTCTTATAGTCAGAGAGGTATTTAGAATTCTTCGTATGATTTTAAAGTGATGTGACGTACAAATTTAGCCGTAGTAAAAACGCCAATAAAAACACTGAGTTTAACTAGCCTGCATTTCTGCTGTTGACATGACTATGTGTCTGTTTAGAGCTGGCTTATTGGTATAGCTTAAAGGTTGCCTGAGAATTCTGGGGTGACATTACATTATCAATGGATAGCATGAAGTGTGTTAAAGTGGTATGCCAGATATTTTTTGTAAGGGTTTTTTTTTTCCTTTGCCAGTAAAAAGTTCTTCACCTTTGGCTTAATTTGATAAAGGTAGTTTCTGTGTATAATAAGACCCAAGTATGTTGTTGTGTGTTGAAAGCCTTTCTAATAACAGGATAAAATATAGGATGTGGTGATTTCTTCCCGTGGATTACTGCTGCCACTATCATTTGCATTGAATTGTATTGAGCGTCCATTTAGGGGAGGTTAGAATTAAATAAATATACACTTAGGTGAGGTTAGAATTAAATGACCTCTTCACATTTTTCTTCTGAAAAAAGATGAAGACTTGAAAAGCACCTGCTAGCAAATGGAAGCGTGTCATGGACGGCATGTAAGGAAGATGAAAAATACAACAGAAAAATCAATGTTGCAATTGTGTTTCTGCAGAAAAGGCAAAATATCTTGTGTAGCCTGTTACTGGTCATAAGCATATAATGGAATTGAATTGCTGCAATTGGAGTTAAGAATATGTGATTGAGATGGTTTTGTTAATGAGCTACTAACATGGAGCAAACTGCAAAATACTGTTTCAGGTACTGTTGTTCCCATTACCTAAGTACCTGTGCTTGAACATTTGCTGGTTTATGTTGGTAACAGCTGTACTTAGTAGTTTTATATTAATAGGTACAAATGAGCTAGTGATGAGGTAGCTTGTGTTCAATTCCCTAAATGCTTTTTCAAAACTGGAGACATTTTTATCTTGCTGTAACACCTGTGCACATAGAGGGTTTTATTAATTTTTATTTTAAAATTTTTATTAATTAAGATTGAGGCATGATTTGATAGCTAAAGCTTTTGGTCTTCAGGCTAGGTTTAGGTGATTCTTGGAGTAATCTTTTTATAATTTAGGTGTTGATTTTTTTTGTTTCTGTTCATTTCTAAACATGTAGATTTTCAAGATATAGCAATTTATGAAGCCAATAAAATTCTGTTCTCTAAAGACAAAGTTTCTGTTAGAGGACAGGGCACAATTAAAAAGGTGTATGTCTACCTGTGATGCTGTTTATAGCCTTCCCCAGCATACTGGAAGCAGCAGTGAGTTAGGTCACCTGATATTCAGAATGATGACAGATGAACCTATTGACAGGTTAATAGGTCAGAAGGGACCCCTGAGCAAGACCAAGCTTAGAAGTTAAGCTTTTCACCTTGTACTGTCCCTGAAACACATCCCTGGCATTTCCAGCCTCCTAACTTTTCTGCAGTAGCAAGCAGCCCTTCAAGCCTCCAGTTTCTTGTTATTTCCTTTTTCACACACTCAGGTTCTGAACCATATTTGGCTCTGGGCTGTGAAGCAGGCACTGCAAGGTGACCCATCCAAACATTTTAACTCTTTTCACTGAAATCCTGTGGAAGCTGCTGGCCTGGAGAAAAAGTCTGTAAAGCTGCAACCAAAATAAGTACCAAAACACCACCATTAGTTGTAGCCTCTGAACAGTCACAAACTCCTGCCGCTGTGTGCCACTGTATCCTGAAATGCAAGCTACTTACTTTGACATACTTCCAACAGTACTGCCATTCTTCCAAGCACTACTAGTATTGATGACAACTTAAAAGACAAGTTCTAGTCTCTCTGTTTAAACAAAGCATGTAGAAGCCTGTAATATGAACTAGGACCTAATGTACTACCCTGGTGTTATGCTATATTTTTAAGTAGAAGCAACGGCACTGAGACAATTCCAATTAGCCTATTTATTTTCTGAGTGCCAGTGGGCAAGAACAAAACTGATTCTCATAAAAGAATTTAGAGTAGAATAAAAGACAGCACTGAATGCTGAGGTTGTTTCATGTAATAGTTCTGAAAGAAAACAGTTGATATGGGATGGAGTGGTAGTGTTTTCTTCTTGTTGGTTCCCCCCCCATTATCATCCCATTCTTGTGTTAACTTTGAGAAAGGGAAGCAGGTTCCTTTCTGATCTGTGAACTGCAGGTAGTCCGTATGCCCATCCACTCATGAAAGAGAACAAGGGACTCGCACAGCAAAACTTAGTTTTGATTTTTCCACGACGCTTGGAATGGAGCCCAGGACATGAAGTCTACCTTCATTTTCACATGCTGAAGTTTTGTGGAGGTAACTAAACCTCTACAAAAAACTCCTATACTCCCCTTTCACTTCTTCAGAAGAATCTGCATGGCCAGGACACCTGCAGCGCAGAACTCTAAATTCCATATATATATTCAGTCTGACATTAACTGCCATAATACTGTTTCTAAATACAGTATTCATTCATGCAAACACTGCTGGGAACTGAATGATCTCATCTCCACATGACTAAAAAGAATTTTGAGTTAGCAATTTTTCTTGTACAGTTATGTCAGTTTGCCATTAAGAAAACTACTATTTGTTCCAAGAGCTCAATCCTAGAATCCTAGGTTGGAAGGAACCTCAAAAGATCACCAGGTCCAGTCCAATCTTGTGGAAAAGGGAGCCTACATGAGATTCTCTAGCACCTTGTCCAATCCCATCTTGAAATTTCATGTTTTGAAAGCAATCAGGAGAATCTTTATTGGTACAGGGAGGCTGGCCTTAAGAAGCATATACTAAAATTGTTATAGCTGGGCTTTGCAGAAAACATACTGCTTTAATTGGGTGCCATGTGGAAACCTCCATGACAAATGTGTAAATGGAGATGGGCAGTTCCTGCAGGGACCTTGGCCCATACTGGGAGTAGTGTGGTGAGCTGCTGGGTGACATGGTTACCATGGCCTCAGCAAGCTGCCTGGCTCCATTTCTCTGCAGCTCTATTTCACATTACCCAGCAGTCCTTGTGCTTTGCTATGATCAAACGATACAGCCCTCATGGAAAAATGTGCTACTCAAAGCTCTATATGGCTCCTGTAGCCAACTTGATCTATACAATGGGAAATAGGAAAGCCTTCTTTATCTGATTAAACAGCCGACTTTGGCATGAAATCTCCTTTTTAATATCAACTTGCTAGAAGTGCTAGGACAATAAAAATGCTTTTTTTTATTTTTTTTTCCTCTTTTTTCCTCTTGTTGGGAAAGCAAAAAAATTCGATACTTCCTCATTTCATGTGTCACTGCCAGAGCGGTTTCTGACATTCTTTGAGTTTAATCATCAGATGTGAAACCCTGGTTGTACTTAAGCACATAACTTTTCAACTCTATTAACAGCCAGCAACTGTGCTACATGAGGCTTTTTTTCATGGGGACCTCAGCTGTTGTTTCTTCTTGCTTGCTATATTGGCTTTAAATGAATCAATAATAAAATGAATCATGTTTCAACAATAATCATTAAATTGCAGACATCAAATCATCAGTTTGGGAGGTTACTGGACCTATTTTAATAGTGAAACATTACCTTGCATACAGAAATCTACAAGTCTGGTAGACTTTCTTTAAAAAATGGGGATTCTTTTTCAGGAGTTCCTTGATGAAGCATTTTCCTGTCCTTTTGGCACTAAGTTGTAATTTTACTGAAACAAACATACCATTAGTGGTTGAAATACTGTGATACCATGCATATTATTTAGTTTGATAAAGTTGTCTGTATAAATACAAATATAAATAAGAGTAGGTTAACTGTCGTCCCCCACAAAGAGCTCTATGAATATATCCCTAACAAAGTTGAACCTACTGAGACTTACTAACTGAGGCTCCCTCTACAGTCAGTGTAGGTGATTACTCAGGAGATCATGTTTTGACTTTTGTTTCAAGTAGTAGGTATGAAACAGTCATTTCTCCTTGTGTATCCAGATTACCATGCATACGTTAATGAAATTTCAAAGATTAGTCTGTATTCTATATTATTGTAAACAAAAAACACTGGTGATAGCTTTGCATAAGATGGCACCATTTAGTGATGTTAGGTAATCTAATTTTTTAACGTGCTGCATTTGCAGCAAAATGCAGGCCTGCTATGTAGTAAACGGAGAGAAGGAAAGGCTAATTTCAGTAACCCAACAGCAGCTTTTATGATCAGACTTGTTGGTTTCTATTTTTACTTTAAATAAGTTGGAGTTTGAGGGGCTTGGGAAAGGGGCTATTTTTACACCCTTTTTATGTCTTGCTTAAGATTCTCTCCTTGCTTATCAAACACACTCATGCTTACTTCTGCTGCAGTGCTGTGATGGAGAAAAGATTTGGGCCAACGGGATAGGAAGCATGAAGGCAGGGAAAAATAAGCCATTAGAAACTATTTGGAGAAAGATATATCAGGAAAAGAACAACTCAATAGGAAAATACTCTGCATATTCTTTTTCTTTATAAATAGTGCACCCTGTGAGCGAACTTAAAATCTATGTCTGTGGTGTAGTAAATGTAAAGAGATACTTACGTGGTTGTAATTGCAAAGTATTGTTGGAGTAAATGCTTCTTGAGGGAAAAGTCGCAAACTGTCAAGGAGAAATCTTAGGATCAGTGGACTTGCTCTCTGTCATTCAATTATCTATTAATGCATGTAGTTAAAGAGCAATTGGAGTAAGTGCAGTGTTCAAAAATAACACAACCTCAAGATTTTTGGCAGAGATCAGCGTTTCATCTGGCTTCCCAAATTTGTGGTGTTTTCATTGGCTTCTGCTTCTCGGATGTCATTGATGGAGTAGAAAATGATGTTGTTTACAATAAACGCTATCTTTCATATGTAGACAGCAACAATTAATTATAGGATGAGGATAATAAACATATAAGGTTGACATCTATCTAGTCAGATTGAAGAGAAGTATCCTTGAAATGTTCTCTTTAAAACAGTCTCTTTAAAGCAGCCGTTACGGCAGAGATAACAGCATTTATTGGGCTCTGAGAAGATCGCAAGGTTCCATATGTGTTTCCAGGGATGATTTCAGTTCTGAGTACAGACAGAGCATTGTGCATGTGGCAGATCTCTTTTGAGATAAAGGAATTTCCTTTACTATCGTGTTTTACTAAATACACATATGTTATAGCAGTTTTGTTCTTTGATCCAGAGTAAAGTTAAAATCTAGAGACTACATTACTCAAATGCTTGAACTCAGTTGGTGAGTTTGTATTTTAATTTGTGCAGCATCTACAAGAAGCAGAAGGCAAACAGACCCTTAGGAAGAACAGGGATATCTCATATTTTCTGTTCTGCTTGAGAAGGTGTATTGGGTTTATGTCCTTTTTAGATTTAAAAAAGATATCCTGAACACTCAACTGTTTAACTGCTACTATGATGTGCTGCTGCAGAGGCGTTTTCCTTTCACGCTGCTTTCATTCAATAAGATGCGCATTTTTTTCTGTATAAATGAACTCGCATTCAGTAGTGCAGTTGATGAATTCTCGTCTTTTTTTCTTCCTGCTGTAACACTGGCAAGCAGTTCAGTTCATCCGGGTGTCAGTGCTTTTAGTTGTGTGATCAGAATTTTCTAATGAGGAGAGGAGACGGAAAGAACTGGTTTGAAATCACTTTTCAAGTTACAAAAAGAAAAAAGAAAGGAAAGCCATATAAAATTAACAGCTGGAGTATTTTATTCTTTATGGCCTTTCAGAAGGGAAAGAATAGAGGTTTTTTTTTTTTTTTTTTGCTTGTATGAGTGAAACCTTACACAGTTTTATTCTCATTTTTCTCTCATGTTCACTCTTCATCTTTATCATAGAAATGTGATTCCTCTTCTGATGACTTTCCTTTGAGGTTTGTTCTCTATGACGCAATCTTGGTGTGGTTGACACGATCTGATTCTATTCAGTTTTGCTTCCCTTTCCTGCCCCCCCCATATTTGGTTAATTAATTGTAATGATCTTCTTAGAGCGGTTGTTTTTGCCTTTATCTTTTTTATTCTTTCTTTTTCTGAAGCCCAAGTACATTGAAACCAAAACTAAAGCCATACCAAGAGGTTACAGGTTATGTAGAGGACAGAGTAGTGCCTGTACAAGGGCACTCTAGCCACCCTGTGAATAAAAACCTTGAGTGAGATATGTGTTGCTAGGCTTCAGTTATTGTTTTCTTTCGGCAATGGGGGTGGGGGGAGGATTGATGATGTTTTAAATAAACTTTTGGCTTGGGCTCTTTTTTTTTGTGTGAAAATGTTTCTACCAGGAGTAATTTTTTTTTTTTTTTTTCTTCCTCCTTTTCTCTTTCCCCAAACCCACAAGGCAGAAGAGCGAAACCTTGTAACCATCCAGGTGTGCAGGATCAGATATGAAAAACTTTGTATCTGAAGTGACTGGTTTCAGACCTTGCTCATTGGTCTTAAGAGTCGCTGAGTCTTTCACCTATGATATTGAAGAGAGTGGAACAGTGCTAGATCAGAATACTGGGATAATTTTTTTGCTTGAAAGACACTACTTTCTCTAAAAAGTACTAGAAGAGCTTGATTCTAGCTACAGGATACTTGTATCCCATTTGCAGTGACTTGACTTTGTAAGCTTTATTAAGGTCCACTCGGATAATGCAGGAATCCCACACTTCTGGTAGGCAACTCTGATTTTGTGTGTAGTGAGTCACTGAATGGTTAAGGCAGATGATGGCCTTTGTGTAGATAGTTTCTTTTCCTAAAACCATTTTATTTGATGACTTTGAGCAGGAGCACTGATGTGTGTTCTACTTACAACTGAGTAAAAAGTGTTTTAAAATGGGAATTGGGACAGGAAGGTGTGTAATACGTACTGTCACTTCTAGGCACACGAAAGACATAGGCTGGCCAGATAAGGACAGATGATACTGTTTGCAGAGCAGTATCAAGCACAGGAAAAAACCCATGCTTGTCAGACTGCTTGTAGCATTGATACTTCCGGTGAGTAGAAACCAATGCTTGGCATACAAAGTCTTATGAATGTTTGACTTGAAAGGGTAGTCCAAGTATACAGTAATAAAAGCCTATTTTGTATTTATAGTGTTCTAGCAAGGAAAGGTTGTGTTTTTTTTTTTTTTTTCTCTTAAAGTCTCTGTAGGAATAGAGTCTGTAAATGTTGGGATTGTAAACTAACAGCAGGGATTGTAAACTGGCAACACAGCACTAAGCTGCAGTTGAGTGCCAGAATTTACATTTGTAGTAAAACCAGATTTTCATATGTCTTTGCTGCAAAATGGGGCATTCTGATACTTAAAATAGTAATTTTGAAATGCCATTCTGTGGATTTTCAGATGATGGCAGTTAGACCACCTTTCAATTGAGTAGCAATTCAAAGGTACTCTTTTTCTTCCTGAAGTCTTAAATGTGGAGCTAACACTGCAAGAATACAACTCTGCTTGTTAGAGGAGTTTTATCCATGACATGCTTTTATTCAAGGTAAAACTGAATGGACAAATATTAAGAAATTATATAGCACTTCCTAACTTTCTTCCTGAGAATCCAGCTCTTGGTGCCTGCTGTTCTGTCTCAAGGCTACCATAATCAACAGTCCTCATGTGCAGAGGAAATGAATACTCTCTGAACTCTTTTTTCATTCAATAGAGTGTCGTCTGTTCTGTGGAAAGACTGCTTGACCCTATACAACAAATATCTTATTTAATGTGCTGTTTAACAGCAACTGAGGGGAGATTGTATCATAAGGTAAAGAACTGTCCTTATATGAAGTAGCCATAGTTCCAATTACTTTATTTCAGAATGGAGATCTTGTAATTAAAAAGGTCAGCTTTGGCTTCCTTCAACACTGCGAAATGAATGAGCCTAATTCAGCAACAATATTAAGTACACAGTTGCTCTTCATCTGAAAGGAGAACGTGTCTTTACCTGTAATACCCTGAATTAATTTAATGACAGGATGACAGTAACAAAGGGTCTAGGAATGCTTATTATAATTCATTTATAGTTAAAACCTTATTTTTGCGTGGAGATCATGGGGAACGGCATGTCTGTTCATCAGGATTCTGGTGAAACTTGAATGTTTATGTGAAGAAAGGAATGGAAGTTGGTAATGGGATGAGTAGGGGTAGTTAAAGACTCGTTTGTAGCACTGTTCAACAGTACTAGATGTAAAAAGAAGTTGGGTATTATCTTGTCCAGATTGGAAGTTTTATGTGCTAGTGGAAATTTACTGAAAAGCTGAAAAATTGTCTTTCAAAGGGGCATAATAAACCTAAAGTTTTAGCATTGTCTTTCTGCTTTCTAAGCCAGAGACTTCCAGGTCTCTGAGCTTTGATGTTGGAGCCAGCAATGGAGAGGCACTGCCTATTGCAGGAGCACTGCAGCTCTTGGCGTGTAGCCATCATCACCAAATTTTAATTTTATTGTTGGCTAGGGATTCTTTTGTTTCAGCTGAAATTGCTTGAGGGGGGATTGTTTCATAAGTATTAGCAGATATTCCCTTTTTCCCTTGAACAAAATTCTGCCCTAAGGTGTTGCTGTGTTTTCTGTATATTAAGGCTGCACGTGTTTACTTTGTGCATATTCAGCTAAAGGTATTTCATATACATAATGTACTCTCTATTTGAGGTTTTGAATATTGTGAGATAAGAAATAAGAAAACCAGTCCAGCGGGATAACTACCACTGTTAACTGAGGAGCAAAGAAGTAAGATAGAGAATGTATTAAAAGAGTTTCCAATGTTGTTTTGGCAACAAACTTGTGTGTTGATGGAGCAAGGGAAACTGAGATACTAGGTTCCATAGCAAAGCAAAACATAAAATGAAATAAAATCCTTAAATTAAGGTTGATTAATAAGTAAAATGTTAGTATGTTACTTTAAAAGATGTTAATGTGAGTAAATTGAGAGAAGGTGAGAGAAGAAAAGAGGAGGCTGGGACTTCAGAGATTTTTCACTGGTTTATACTGCCTCCAAATAGTATTTTAAGCAAGTTTCCTAGCTTACATATTCCTCAGTTTAACAAGTTGTAGAGTTTTGATTTGCTTTCACTTTTTTCAAGTAGAAAAACAACAGAACAACAGAAAGACAAAAACCAAATGAAAAACTCACCCCCAAATCAAGCCCCCAGATAATAAAAAACTTTTATGTCTTGTTGGGTGCTTTGCAGTTTTAATGTCTGGGATGTATTTTGCAATCAGTAGATAAAATGTACTGAATAAGTGTACAGTAATAGATAATCAGGTTTTCCCTTAGAAACATGGAATGATAAAATTGTTAGAGTTGGAAAGGACCTTCGAGATCATCGAGTTCCAACCCCCCTGCCATAGGCAGGGACACCTCACACTAGACCATGTCAGCCAAGGCTGTGTGCAGCCTGGCTTGGAACCCTGACACAGATGGAGCATGTACCACTTCTTTGGGCAACCTGTGCTAGTGCCTTACCACCCTCACAGTAAAGAACTTTTTCCTCACACCTAAGCTGAACTTCCCCTAATATTTCAATTAAGTGTTGCTTAAGTAAGTAATCCCTAATGTTGTCCTGCTAAAAAAAAGAAAGAGATTCTTCTGGGCAGATATGGCTCAATACACAAAGGTATGTTCTTTTACTTCTGCCCAAGAAATGCCAGGTGTCTTGAATTTAATGTTTAGATTCACTTTTTTTTTTCTCTCTGAATCCTCAGTCTTCTTTATATTATTCCATATTCAATTTGTAGTTTTCAGAGTGTTATTCAAGCTATGATAACCCTGTGCAGCATTTGGTTTTTATTGCACTGTCTGTTTCAGGCTTTGATCTTGTGATTGCTGTCAAATACCTGAATTGTGCTATTTGCTTAGCTTTGGATAATTCTCTTGGATATTTTGGAGCTCACTAACACTTAAAGATCACAGGTGTAGTAATCCAGCACCGATGGCAGGAATCTATTTGTTTTGAATTCTGAAAAGTAAGAATTAGTAAAACCCAGAAAAATACAGCTACTGAGAATGCTTTGGCTCTGTTATGTCAGGTTCCTAAAAAAAAAAAAATGCCATGCAAATAGAGAAGCTGTTGTAGCAGCATGCTTCTCTAACTGAATTAATAGTGAGTGCTCTAAAGAGCATCCTTCATTATTAACGCAAATCAGTTACTAATATATGTGAGGAGTGATCAGCAGTGCATTGCAAAAGGTATGCAATGGTCAGAAGGACTTAAGGAACGCTCTTTTTAGATGGCATTTGTAAATTGCCTGCTATGAGCAGCTGCTTTTGTGAAGTAATAATCATGTATTTGCAATATCTTAAACCAGGTGCTGTTAAAATGAAGATGGTGTCAAGTGCTATTTCAGTATGGTAAAACAAGATGGAAAAAATGGAGAGGAAGTGAGTCCGTCTTTGTTGAAACACCCATTAGTTATGGTGCACAAAGCCTTGTCATGAGGGAAGTTGTTCTTTCTACTTTAGTCTCCTTTATGAGCTTCCTGGCTTCTCTAAAATAAGCATAAAGGGTGTTTTTAGTTGCCATGAAAGTTGTGTTGTGCCAAGACAAGAAGCAGACTCTTCTAGTAATTTTAAAGGAGATAACAGGGAGATAGTGCTCTTCTGGTGCAAAAAATAGAATGTGGTGGTGTCAAGATGTGGTAAAACAATACGTAGGTTTTTAGCACCATTTAACCGAAGCTTTGAGATTACACTGAAGCCATAGGTCTCAGTGCTGCTGTTTTCATAAGCCTAATTTGTTTGTTTGCAATAAGGATGAGGTTCCTTATTTTTCTGCCTTATAAGATTTGGGAAGCTTACGTAAACTCCTCAGCAGAGTTTGAGACTACTCAACAAGTTGTACTCTATATGGACCAAACCATATCTTATTTGGGGGACTGAAAAACTATCTAATCCTATGTTTGTGTAAGTAGTAAGGTATCCACCTCTGTCATTTAAACAATAGCTTCTCTTTTTCCAGCAGCAGCAGCTGCTCTGAGAGGAGGATGGGGAGGCCAAAAAAAAGAGAGAGGGCTTACAGTTTGCAAAGCTGGAGATGGGTGGCACTGTTGGCTTAGGGAGAAACCACACAGCAACTGCCTGGTGTTTTCTGACTTTCAGTAGCAAGTCTGTCTCTGGATAAGAATATGCATATCAGAAAAGCTGAGCTTCCAAGGCAGTATTTCCTTCTTTATGAGGCATTCTTACCTTACTGAAAAAGTTGCAAAGGTGGGAATAGCCATTGACCATTTTGTTTGACCATGCTGGTTTTATATGACTTTTGAACTAACAAATCTTGGAAGAATAAATAATTAAACTGGCTTAATATTGCTGCAAAATCCCATGTTCATTCAGGACTTCCTAATTAACTAAGTGCGGGAAAATGTGAGCAGGTAGAGCAAATGTAAGTATGCTTCTGTTCAACTGCAGAAAAGGACAAATTATATCCCTCAAATCTGCTTCCATGGAACATACTTTTATAAAAAAGTATAGTGAGAGTGGGTGGAAAATACCTCATAGATGCCATACATGCATGTCAACACAGCTTGATGCAGGCGTATATCAAGGGATACTAAAGGTAAGCGATGATAGAATCCGTGGTGTTACAGTGTCTTGTGCCAACCAAGTTGAGGGGTTTGTATTTTGATGATGTACCTACTTTCTTTTTCTCTTGATGGTCTTTTTCTGAAGACTGGTTTTATCTATACTATGGCTTCTGTAATCACACTGGCTCTTAAATCCTGCAGAAATCTTGTTTCTAGTGCAGTTTCACATCGCAGTTTATCTGATGTCTGCCCCCTGCTGAAGGGGATCCCCTTACCTTTGACTCTTAAGTTTTTATACCTTTCTTCCCCAAGTGTTTTGATTTGTATTTGAACAATTAAAATCTTGCTGGTTTAATTTGCTGATGGAATGGAAATCTATCCTTCTTTTCAGGGCTAATTTTCCTCTGTATCAGCTAGGGGAACCAATTCCCCTGATGACATGTAGTAACTATCTAACAAATAATGGAAGCAGTGGAAGCATTTGCTCTTTGGGGAAACCTGGTCCCTTTGCTTTATGTTTGTGCAGCTAACTACACAATGGTTTACCTGTTTTGGGGAGCTGTGGCACCAGTATGATGGCCAGCTGTGTGATGATATATTTCCATGTTTCCATGCCCATCCAGTATTTCTTTTCTTTGTGCTGCCATGTAACCACCACTTAGCTATTGCTAGATTGATTCTTACTGCCACTTGCTTGGCAAGTGCTATGGTAAGATCAAGCACACAGATATCGGGAGAGGATGGCAAGTCAAGAACTTTGTGTAATAAGCCATGTTTATTTCAGCATAGAATGATGCCCTTTCTACTCTGCTTGAGGTTCTCTCTAAAGAAGCAATCTGATACTAAGTAAAGTATCTTTGGAACGAAGAAATGTTTTGCCTGATTTCTTCCTTTTCCTGGTTTGATTTTGTACTTCTGCTTTTTCTGCAGACAGCAACAGGAAGCCTAGAGTTCATACTCATTCATCTTTTGAGGCTGTGATTTGATTAGGAAAGAATATCAGAAAAGTAAAAAGAGGGTGAGAACGTGGAGGGATGATGATGATTGTGATGATGATGATGACAATGATTATTAGTTTGGTTTTGTTTTTTACTACTTACTGTGGGTCTAGAATAGCCTTGAAATCTCATGTACCTTAAAGTAAAATAAAAAACTCCTGCTTTCAGTAGCGTGACAACATTTCTGAAGACCTTCCCTGAAGTATTCCCAGTGGACATGCACAATTAAAGAAGTAGTTTAAGATAGAATACATAATCTAAATAGTGACTTCTAGAATAGAAAGCCCCTAGATGGGTGATTGCTGTTTGCATCACAGGGGAAGGAAGACAGTATGAAAGCTACTATTTATACAGTAGACACATTCCCTGTCTGCGTCACCCGATGCTTGTGACAGGTATTGTGTGAGATTTTTGGGTGGCAAAGGTAAAATTGTTATTCAAAGAAAAAAGCGTGAGGGTAAACAAGTTCCAAGAGAAGGCAAAAGTCTCTCTGGCTTCAACTCTTTTATCCCAAATCATGTTATTAGTGATCTCAAATATTTTGCATTTCTCTAATTAGTCCATCAGAAGCATTTTAGTGTTGGCTGCTTTATATGACTGTCAGTATTCAAAGTGTTTTATAAATTTAATTAAAACTCAGACCCTCCTGGTGCACAAAACAAATTGAATTTTTATTTTCAGTTGCTTAAATTGCTCTGTAAGCTCTTTATTTCCATCTTTTTTCACTTCTACTTGATATCTATAATCTGAAATTGATTCAGTCTATCTTGTAAAGTTGATATAACAGGTACAAGTTCTGTAGTTTTCTCTAGTGGAATTTCCCTTCCCCTCCGCCCCCCCATAAAAACAAACAAAAATTCACCGTAATTATTTCAGAAAACACTGTTCTTAAGATAGCAAACAAGCTTGTGAAAAAAACCCATTTCTACCAATTTTATTTCATGGTGTTTCCCAGGTTACCTTACAGGTAGTGTAATAGGTAATAAACGTGCTGCTGATGTGAGAAACCTCACTGTAAAGCAGAGTGACAACTGAGCTCTGCTATGCCAGTGGCTGCACTGGCAGTCTGCTGGGAACTCATTTCCTGGTCAGTTCATAAGCATGCATTTTGATATCATTTCCATAGTCTAATGGTGCCTTTGGACTTTAAAATTAACTTTGTTGCAGTTTTATTAAAATACATATCCTTAGAAACAGATGCACTTCATAGTCCTATTTGAAAAAGGAAGCAAAGTGGTTTAAGTTACAGAATGATTTTAAAAATGTTGATATTGGGTGCCTTTTTGATTTAGGTGAAGAAAAGATCTCAAATTAGAACACTGAATAATGGAAAGACCATTATCAAATAGGAAAGTGACATTATGGATTTACTTTCTGCTCTCTGGAAACAGTGTGCTGTGGGTAGATGCATTCTGATATTTTCAGTATATAATCAGGAGAGAGGTTAATTGTTGATAAGGGACAACTTAAGATGAAAAATATTTTTGTTGAATTAACTTAAAACAAGTCACTATTAATAATTTATTGTGATACTGACACATAAATCTCTCTACATTTTGCAGTGTCATGTCTTATTATGACTACAGTTTGCAAATATTTTCAGTATGTACATCATAGATAAAAATCCACAAAGGAATATATAAATTATGTGCAAGTAGTTGCTGCATAGTATTGAGGAGATGAGGTGGTCTAGACAAAAAAAAAAAAAAAAAAAGATGCTTGAGAGGTGCAGTCTGCTATTATGAATTATTTCATATAAATATTGCCTATGGCATGGATATTTAAAGAGGGTGAAAACCTGAATGTATTCTGAGAGCTAATATTAGCTGCCGTTGAGGAGCTATTGAAGCATGCTCGAAGAGGAGGGGACGGAACTTGGAAGCCTGTCGTGGATACACCCTAATGTTTTTATTTTAGATAACCGAGTTCAAGCTGCTTTGTCTTTTGAAGAATTAAGATGTGTTGATAGTCGTTATAAATAACGAATGAAGAGCGTTTTCAGGTGTCTTGTGGCTTTGTATAGTGTGAGCAGTGCAGCCTTAACATCGCGCTGAGGAGGTGGGCTCGGTATTCCTTGTTAGGGAGCGAGTCCTGCAGATGGCGCTGGCTGTTCCGACGCTCGACTGCTGCCCGAGCAGGAATCGCTGTGCTGGGAATTCTAATGGGGCTGTGTAGAAAATACATGCTTTCAGGTAACTGCTGAAAACCAGATGTTTTTGATAAGATTTTGGTAAATGTATCGGGATCCATTCAGAATAAGATTTTAATATGAAAATAAATAAAAAGCACCCAGGGGAGTAATTTTATTTATATTCCTTAGCTCAGATGGATTTATTTTTTATAATTTTTGTCCAGTTCCTTTCTTCTAGCTTTCTTAGTAAGAGCATTGGACATTTTATCCCCATGATGAAATTATATGAAATGTTTTCTGACCTTTTTCTTGAATCTAAAACCTTCAGCAATACATGCAACACAACTGAATTTTCAAAGGAAAGCTCTTTGAAGTCCTTTTTTCTTTTTTCTTTCTTTGTGTCTCTGTCTCCCCCTTTCTCCATCTCTCCCCCCTCCTTCCCTCTGTCTGTCAAGTTCAAGAGCAGCTCAGATGCCATGAATTAAGTGAAGCACAAAAGGGGAAAAGGAGACCCTTTTGAAGAACAAAGGCCTCCCATTAGGCTGCTGTGTTCTTTCTCTGACCAAAATTGCTCTCTACATGGTTTTTATTGCTGTCCACATGCTTGGCACATAAGGTAAATACAGTAGGACCCTCGTTACCTCACACTCTCTTCCTCTTCCCTCTTCAATAAATGTTTTGTCTCCTTGATGTCCCTAGTAATTCTTATACTGATTGTTCCCACCCTCATAAAAGCCCCAGAGATAGTCATGGTGGTGGATAGCATTTGATACTGTGTAAATGCTTCCAGAAAAGACAAACTGCAGCCAAAGAATTTATTTCAGGTGGAAGAGAAAGGGAAGAAAATACAGATGTTTTATTTTCTTCTCAATGTGTTGCCTCTGTGCCGTAGCTACAGTTACATATCTCTTAGAAGTTGATAATTTCTTCCTGTTTGTTTCAGAAACAAACAAGGAAATAGAGCCAAATCAGAGTTAGGAGGAAATGCATGCCAGAAGATTTATGCAATATAAATCTTCTCTTAAGCTTCATGATTATTTATTTATCTTTGTATTTTGCACAGCTATCTGCTCCAGAGTTCTGGTGAAAAGTATCAGCTAAGGTTCATTCCTAGGTAGATTTAAAATGTGAACTTTGTAGTGTGCCCCTTTTTAGAAGAAATCAGTCACTGAATAGCATCCGTAGATACTGAAATGTCCACATGCATATAAAAAACCTGAAACCAGTGTAAACCACAGTCGTAAACCTAAAATTGCAACTAAACTTTTTATTACTTAAATGACAGAATTTGCCAATAGCTTAAAAAACATCTTTGGGGGAGTTGATTTTTATAACAGTCTTGAAAGGTGAAAATAATCTATGTGGCATAGCATAATCCATGCCAAAGTTGTCTGGAAACTGTAATGCATACAAGTATTTCTTGGAATTTGAAATTTATGTTATCCCAACTTACTATTTCCAAATAAATTATTTTCAAGGATATCTGTTTGGTTTGGTATTTGTGCTTGCTTTCATCTTCTAGTTCTGCATTTTTACTGACCTGAAGTATTTTGTTAGCTTGTGTAACACAGTTAAATATGCTATGATTAATAGAACATGTCCTGTTATTTCTCTTTTTTGGCACTGCTTCTTAATGCTACCACCTCACCTCTTGGAGTATGTGCTTCTATTGACTGTATAGTTATGAACATAGTAATTCCAGAGAAAATGTCAACAAGGCTATTTAAAGAAATAACAATTACTCTTATCAGTCTGTTTTGTAGATTACAAAGGAAGGAAAATCCACCTTGAAATCTGACTTTTTATGGCAGGTTTGTTCCCCCACATATTGATCATGTTGCATAAGAAATTTTATAATAAATTTTATTGATTATAGGCAGATTTTTTTCTCACGCTGTGAGCAAACTTTTACATGTCTCCTTCCCTGCAAAGGAATTAAACTGACTTCCCCATTCACTTGTAATTGGTCTCCTTAGCTTCCTGCTGTGTGTATGTGGTGATGCTGGCATTTAATGAACTTTCAGTATATAATTGGCTTACTTTGATCCATATTTTATGCAAGAATGGATTGTCTAAAATGGGAGCTGTAACTTCAGGTGTTCTGGTAGAATATCGCATAGGTAGCAGTAGTACATCTACTTGTAGCAGATGTGGATGCTGTGATTAATAGCAGTGGCTACAGCTGCCTGGGTATGGAAGATGAACCTTTGTTCTGTCTTCCCCCTCCTTCTTACCATGCACCATTTGTCATGTAGTCTCTCCTGTTGTCATTTAACCTATGTCCTCTTACTCCATCATGGAGCTGGACCTGTAGTCATTTTCCCCAGCCTCGCAAATTGAGCCAAACCCTCCCTCCCCATCTGCCCACAGGCATGGATCTCTCACTGGTCAGAGTGATCTTTGGCTGATGCTGGGAGCAGATCTTCACCCTGCTCCTGAGCAGCAAATGTAGGTCTCAACTGTGCCAGGATGGTTGCAGCAGCTACTAGAAGTACAACAGTGGGTGAGGAGATGCAGCTACCACATCCACAGTTTAGCTACAGCAGCTGGTGACTAGTGGTAACATCCAGTCACTAGCACAGAGATGCTTTTGTTGGGATTATTGCTGTGTATTGAGTGTCATGCACATACTACCACTGACAAGTTTGTGAAGTGCTGGACTAAAAGGCTTCATACTGGGTATAGTAAGAGGAAAAGTTTCTGAGGTAGGTGGGGCTGTATCATGCAATTTTGTAATATGATTTTAGTGCTACTGTAAATGGTGTTAAATTCCATCAGATTATACTCACAGAATCATTAGGGTTGGAAGGGGCCTTTAGAGATAATTTAGTCCAACCCTCTGCCAAGGCAGGACCACCTAGACCAGGTTTCACAGGAAAGCGTGCAGGCAAGCTTTGAATGTCTCCAGAGAGGGAGACTCCACAACCCCCCTTGGCAGCCTGTTCCAGTTCTCTGCCGCCCTCAACATGAAGATGTTGAGATGAAATTTCTTGTGCTTTAGTTTATGGCCACTGCTCCTCA
>JANHGB010041069.1:0-28911 GCA_026283785.1 Coracopsis vasa | reverse complement strand
ACCTGACATTGAACACTGCCAGGGATGGGGCAGCCACAGCTTCTCTGGGCATCCTGTGCCAGCGCCTCAGCACCCTCACATGGAAGAACTTCTTTGTAAGAGCTCATCTCAATCCATCCTGTCAGTTTAAAGCCATTCCCCCTTGCCCTACACACTGTTACCTTGTAAGAGTTCCCTCTCCAGTTCTCTTGTTGGCCCCTTTAGGCACTAGCAGCTGCTCTAAGGTCTCCCCAGAGCCCTTCCTTTCCCAGGACCAACTCTCTCAGCCTGGTCTCTCAGAAGTGCTCCAGCTCTCAGAGCGTTTTGTGGCCTCCTCTGTACTCGCTCTAATAGGTCTAGAGTGAGGAAACATTTTGGGGGCTGGTCCTATGGTGCCTTTCACTGGTGAGGAGGCATGAGGAAAATGAAGCATCTATGAAGGTGCCTATTAGCCATGTTGCCTTGAGTCTGGGACTGGCACTTTACTTTCAATAGAATCACTCACTTGTGCGAGTCTTAATGGAATCCTCTTAGAGCTTCTTCCACATTAAACTAAACAAAAAGCTAATAAGTTTACTCTGTGCCTATGCAGCAATGTATAAACAGACTGGTTACCTTCACAACTGTTTAAAAATCAACTGTGCAAAAGAAGAACTGTTGCACCCATATATATGTATATATATATACACACACGCTATATATAATAGAAGAATACTTTTTTAACTATACAAACTAATATAGCGAACTATGCTTTTAGAATCATATTAAAACCATGCTGTCATTTATAAAACAGCAAGTTAACATCGGCTAGAAAAGATATTGAACAGAAACAATTCAGAAGTTAAAAACTAGAGTTGCTAGGAAACAAAAAAAATAATTCAAACACAAATGATTCAGGTAAAGCTTTGGAAAGAGTTAATCCTAACAAAACGAAAGCCTGGTCACTAAAATTCCAATCGGGAAAAATAAAGGATGACTTATTTCAAAACTCACCAATACATGCAGAAAATGAAGCATTATTTTTAACAAACATTAATTTAAAAGGTTACATCCTGGCTAATGTGCCTGTGGGGATTTTTCCTCCTGCTAACAGTTTGTCCTGCTCTCTGGTTACACCCTGTAGTCCATGCTGCAGGCTGCAGGTGACACCAAATACACCACAACAGACCCCTGTCATAGGAAAAACTGCAAGTCCGTAACATCCCAGTTCAGCAGAATTACTTATTGATGTAATGAAAAAACATTTGATTAGCCAAATAAATATTTCAGAATCTTTGAAGTGTGCTGTTCTTGCCAGCGGGGTAACCACGTGTCAGAGACACACAGGAATCACTGTTCTTAAGAGCTTAGGCCAGTATCTCTGCATACAGAAAAGATAATTACTTGGTACTAAGCTTTGTTAAGTACCTGCAGATTTTATGAGTACATCTGTCCAATGAAATTGAAAGCAAAGTGACTGCTTAGCTGCGCATCCCAATAAACAGACTCATCTACACTGTCAAGTTTTAACCAGAACCACTCTGTCCCGCCAAAAACTCTGTGTCATTCCAAAAGCTCTCTGCCCCTGCAACTGAGGTTTCCAGTGGAAAAGATCCTTAACTCTCCTTCCAAATCATATCCTGCAGGATCTCTTTCTCCATCCTCTACAGCACTCTCATTTCCCACTCTGAAAGTCTATAGTGAAAGAGTTCACAGTGCTTCTTCCCTGATTACTCAGAACTACAGCCTGCAGAACAAAGGTTTCTGCTCAGTGTAAAATGAGGAACTTCTGAAAAAAGGTAATGAGTCTTAAAAAATTAACGTGTCTAATGAGAAGCTAATGACACAGGCCATGACTCCGCAGAAAATGCATCTAAGTACTGTGGGGTCCAATTAACAACACCAGTTCAAACACAGACTAATGCTTCACATGGTGGATTTAAAAAGGAGAATATTTAATGTGAAACCATAATTGCGCCTGTAATTTTCCATATTCCATCCACACAAGCATGGAGTGTCTGAATCACTGTGCACCCTACTTGAGCGCTCGGTCTTGCCTTCCTGAATGATGAAATCAGCAACCTGGGTGCTGTCGGCAGCACTGTGCTCATGAGATTTGGGTTTCTCCTCAGTCTCAAGGACGAGATGGGTAGGATCATTCAGAAGTCATTAATTTCAATGTACAGTTTTATTTAGGGGAAGTGAGAGTATTAAAAAACATTTATGTTTTAGAATCTGTTACTGGTCAAGGTGAAAGATTTCCAAAATACAAGGATCTTGCTTTAAAGTCAGAGTAAATTTCCAAGACGAATTCTGTGTTAACTATAAGAAGGGACCAGGCTTCATCCTCACAGATCCTTACAGACTATATGTAAATGGGGAAGGGGCAGCCAGTGCACTGCCAAGGCATCAGATATTGCCAAATTATTTTCCCTACTTATCTTTTAAAGATAGGTTAAAAATATAGCTGTGAACAGATCATGCATTAATCATACTCTGACATACCTGCATGTAGGAACAGAGGTGTAGTTACTGATTTATATCATTATAGTTAGCCTTTTACTATGATTCCAATGCAAGAAAATCCAATATTAAGCAATCCTCTAATAATCTTTTTATAAGATTTGCTCACTTAATCTTGAATGTCCAGTTTTATTCAAAAGCCAGTTGCTCCTACAGAAAACAAGCTGTTTCATGAGGGTCAGAGTGAAAGCCTGCTGTCCTGCAAATCCATGTCCTACACTTGCCGAAACTCCCATGACTGTCATCTTTGCTGTCCTTCTATTCTTCACCACCTCTTTTATGCCAGGAGTCGCAGGCTACTTGCCTGCTGCACTCACAAGTTACCATGCTTTTAGCAGGCACTGCCCTTGAAATGGAGCTAAAGTGGTAACTTCAGATTCCTACGAAGATGAGAAATTTGAGGGAAAAAAAACAACTGACGACCTCAAAACCATCAGGATATAGACCCAAAGTGTTTACCACCTCTAATTTAGCATACCTGGTAAAAACACCTCACAATTAATATAACTGTCATCCTCCTGACCTAAATAAAAAAAATGCAGCACAGATCTTTTCATGTTGCTTCCTTAAGTGAAGCAATTCAGAGAAAACAAACTTCTGCTGCCTTTATGCTTCCTGGAGAAAATTCCTACCGAAACACTCTCAGGCCTATAACGCAATATGCTTTGGTAGCATACAGTAGATACACATGAATCATCAAGATGAAAGAAAGCAAAATCTCACTACAGACTTATTCAATACATTTATTGTTTGTTAGTTGAACTTCAGAAATGAAAAACCCACATAAAGCGCTTCTGAGCAGCAGCATCTTCTCACAACTGTAATACATAGTCTCAGCTGGGACAAATTCCCAAATTCATGTGCTGAACCATGAACTGCTCCAGTATTTGGGGGAGGGGAGAAAGAAAGAGATAAAAAGAGCAGGAAAAGAAACCCAGAGGACTGAAATTAAAAAAGGAGAGACAGAGGCAGAGCAAGCGAACAGTCTGTCATTCCTGTGCCCTGTTTTTTCCACCGTTGAAGGCATGCAAGCCTAGCCCTGCATCACAATGAACTCCAGAGCAGATTAAAATGAGACATACTTGTATAATAATAAATCAACAGCATTAATACAAGCTTATCTTCTACCAACTTAGAAGGGGGAGGTGACAAATTGCACTTAAGGAAAAATAGTTTTACTGTTGCTAGCATAAGCTGAGCGTCTATAGGAAACTGCTAAATTTAGAAAGCCAGCTTTTGATGATAGCAACGGAAATTAATTCAAGTTTTTTGTGTGTATGGGTTGTTGTTTAAGAGCTCTATAATGTTCCTCATCTTATTGAAACTTACCAAAAGTAGAGGCTTCATAATGCACTATCCTCCCTGCCTACTCCCTCCTACTCTTCCCCCTTTAAAAGGAAGAATTGCTCCTTTGGGCTACAGCAATTTAGGAACTTAATGCGGTTTAACAAATTCCCTATCTCTTGGCTGGAACTGTTTGGCTCTGACATATGAATCAGAGAAGTCCATAAACGTCTGGAGGATTTGTGCAGACTTTTTCTTGTATGACTATATATGGCAACTACAGATCAAGTTATCTACAATCGTTTTAACCTAAGCTTCCAACTTTTTACCTTATTCCTATCCTTGTGGCAAACTTCCTTGGTCTGCAGTACCACTAAATTAGACTTAAACTGTCAACCACTTTACTCAAAAGCATTTTCCCATTCTTTACAAGATAGTAAAAATAGCTGATACACTTAAGATGCACTTAAGTAAAAATTAACTTTTGCTAACAACTTCAGCTTCTCAGAAATACATTTCTATGTATCACTGAACAAAGACTGACATGCTCTGAAGCTCACATTTGCATCTAGGTGATCTGTTGTTACTGAAGACATGCACCTCACCAGACAGCAGATGTCTTCCATTACTGCTTACCTGAAATACCAATTAACACCAAGTGTGATGAGAAGTCTTGCACAAACTGGTAGAAGTAGTGAAATCTGCACTCCAAAATGAGAGCGAAGGTCAAAACTCACTGACTGATGTACACAGGGACTTACAAAGGAATTCCAACAATGCCTGCAGCACCCTTTAATCCAGAAAAATACTATATTTTAAATTGCTATCACCATCTTTTATACATCTGATGATTTTTACAAGGTACTTAAATGAATACATCAAGACCAATAGTATGTGATACAATACTGAAGGCTTCTTTTAGCTGGACCCAAAACCTTCTCTGTGCATCCAAAGCAAAGGGTACACCAAGTTCAAGCAGCTTCTTTAAGCTGAATATTCCCAACATCTCAAAATGAACATCAAATGCCACTGAGGGCTCAAAATGCATAAGAGTACAGCCCCTCAAAAACCCAGGAGTGAAATCTGAAGAAACAAACTTGAAAGACTGAAAGTAAATATTGAGTTCTGTATGCACAAGGGAGTAACAGGACAGCACGAGAAAAGCTCAAGTGAGGAGCCATGTGAAGAAACATTTAGAAACAGCTTTATTAAATGATTTTCTTTACATCTGTTGTAAAGAAAGTATGCATGCACAAGAATATTTTCAGGGAAAACAAATCCACCACTAACCTCCAAAAAAGCCAACCAACAGAAAGCACTGTCAAAGTGTTACAGCATAATACTCAGTGAAAAAAACCCAAATAGCAAGTCCTGAGAGTTTCAGGGACATATCCACAACAGCACAGAGCTGGTCGCCACAGCTCCCTGCTCTCCCAGGAGCTGTATAAGGAAATAACATTACAAATGACAGTTTAGCTTATAGTCACAGTTGTATTTACTGTACTTGCTTCAATTCCTTTATACATACACATGTATAAACCTGTATTTGATTACTAAGATTGGACAGCATTTAGAACCCAAAAAGTGTTTCCCATGGAAAGATCTGGTCCTGACTGAGGAGATAGCATCCTCCTCTCTCAGAGATTCAAGATGCTATTATTGGTTTAGTTTACAATACCTGGTAATCTACTGAGTCCTTGACCTTCACGTTCAGTCACAGCAATGCAAGAGTGATGCCAAAAATCTACCCCAAAATACAAGCCTCAAACATAAAAAAACACTTTCAGGTTATAGTGGTGGTTTTAGGCCCACTGAGAGTACCTGAGTGAACACTGCTCCCATGGCAAAGTTAAAAGACACCTGAGCTGTTAAACTCCTTGATATTCCTTGCACGTTTTCAGTATCTTACTAATTTTGCTGGAAGTTCTGGAATTCTCCTACTTCTTTGGCTGGCTTACTATTGCCTGAAAAAACATTAGTAAGAAATAATCCTGATCCGTAGCCTGCTTACAAAAATACCTCAAGCGTTCACTTTTAAATGTCACTTAAAGCACAGATCCATAGCCAGCCTCTTCCTCTGCAAGCTGCATACAGCAGGTAATTGCCCTAATGGCCATGAGCTGCTTTGAAACTCCAGCAGATGATGGCCAAAGCTGTTGGCCAGCTCGGGAGCAGACTGAGAGCTGCCGGCTCAGTGCAGCCAGGCTTCATCCTGTGAAACGCCCTTAGGAAATGCAGATAAAAGTTAAAGAAAAAGCTACTGTTCAGAGGAGGTTTTATCTTACCCAGCTACTTATTAACACCGTGCAGTTAAAACATGTTATTTTAAATTTCTAAAGGAACACTGTATTTGGAAATGCAATATTTGAATAAGCACTCTTAAGACTCAAAGCGTATCAAGTTTTCCCAACTGATTCCAGCCTTATAAACTCTGACATTTCTGAAACACTGATCTCTTTCTTAGTGAGGTAAGGACACACACAGAAGACCATCCCTAGGAAAAATAAAAAAGGGGGGAAATTGGGCAAATGACATCATGGCTTCTCAGAATCACTATTGATTAAACAACTTACTTGACGTTACAACTTCTGCTTACTGGATCCTGATCATCTATGCTTATAAAAAGATGTAACAGTTCAGTTTTTATATTGATTTTGAATTTTCGCCCTATCAAAACCTCAGAAAAACACATTATTAGTATATTTTCTGTCAGTTTAAAAGAAGTTGTCCAATAACCTAACAGAGCTGTGTATTTTGCTCATCTGGAGAGGATCTCCTTCCTACCAGAAAACCAAGACAGACACTGGACAACCTACAGAAGAGGCTGGGGGTCATCACAACTTTTGCAAACCTCTTGCACATGAAAAGATGGGAAAATTACATTGACTTTACCTCAGATTTAGATGAGAGGAAGGTGATTTTTCAGGAGCGGGAGCATCGGACCCTGCAGGCCCTGCTGCGTCTCTGCTTCCCGCCTCGCGTACCTCAGGTCAGTCAGACACCAGGAGCTCACAGCCTGGCCATGCTGATCATGGTGACAGCCCTCCAGCTCGCTTTGAGAGCTCCTGCTGCCACTCTACCACTTTTAGGTTCTCTTTTATATAAATATGAGTAACTTTTATATAAATATGAATAACTTTTATATAAATACGAATAACTTTCATATAAATATGTGTAAATGCAGCTGCACAGGATCGCCTCCTGCCCTCCGTGCCGTCCTGCGCCATTACCTCACCTCACACCAGCTCTGACAGAGCTCAGAGCGCTCCCTGCTCCAACACACTCTGGAACAGACGTGTATAAAACATCTTCACCACATCACGTGTGGTAAGTAAATAGCTAAATTTCAAATTAGAAACCAGTGCTATTTTATGCTAATGCTGTTAAAACTGAAATTCCATCACTCTGCATGGAACTGCAGGTTAGAACAGCGAGTCCCATCTAGGCAAAGAAACAAACATCTTTACTGTAATGGCACCCATATTCTTGTGTATAGTAAACTGGGAAACAACCTAAACCCCACATCCCCTCCCACAGCTAACTGACATTTATGTCCACACAACCTTCAGGTATAAACCACACATGGGCTCTTGTGACTTCCTGAAGGACTGAAAGGGCCTCCTCTGCCCATCCAAACTTCTCACCCTCCTCAGAAACCCCCTTGGCACCAGCCCCTCAGGAGCTTTTCTACCTGACAGTGCTGGGGTGAAGTTATCACCTTGATAGCTGGAAGGGTCCATCGGATCTGAGGATTCACTCATGCCACAGATCCATCAAAGGAGACAAGGGTGTCTGATGGATTATTTTTCACATAAAGTTGTTACAAGAATGAGGAAACGCTTCATTGCCATTAGCAGATAATGGGAGCATAAAAACCTGTTAGCTCCTGTTGGAAAAGGATCATCCAGTTATAGTCCATGTGTTTTGTAATAGTGCAGAACGCAGAGAAAGGACAGCATGACAAACACTCCTTGTTGGTAAGTTCTAAGCGGGATGACCCCACAGCCTGGCTCTCTGGATTGCAGTCTGCTTTTTCCCAACCATATCAGACCTAACCCCCCAATTTTATGGCTCTTCCTTCTGTCTGCCTGACGAACACCCTGCGGAGTGCAGCAGGCACCGCTCCCTGCCTGCAGCTACTGCCTCACTTCCCGAATCGCTCCCTGCCAGCCTCCCAGCGGGAGCAGCAATTTCTCAGGCAAGCTTGGCAACTCAGCACAACCTTTCTGTTCCCCATCCGCCCAAATCCGCTCATGTTAAGCACCTTCCTTTGGACCACAAGTTCACTTGTTGGACAAGTAAGCCATTAGTGTGATCCAACCCAGCCAGAGTTATTCCTCCATAAACAACGTGTCCAGTATTTCCTCAAGGACTATGCTCTCTTCCATTTTGCTGCTCAATTTTTTTGACAGCTCTAACTTGACACTCTGGAGCATTAGCCATTAAAACCCAGCACACTGTAGTGTGTAAAATGGTCGGCAATCTGGCAAATATTTATGTTTTACATACAGAAATACTTCATTATCTTTTCCATAACTGGGTAAAACACAAAAAGCTTACATTGCAATAGCATCAAACCTTCCAGAAAGTGTGAAAATTATTGCCCATTTTCACATAAACTGGAGTACTAAAATATAAATCACACTGCTTACATTAACTAATCAGGAGAGCTTCAGTTGATGCGAGTAGGAAGCTAGAATTATTAACATTTTTTTCTGAACTCAGCCTCTTAACTAATAGCTTTCTTGCCCCTTATCAGCTGCGCAAACAACAATGGATTTTAAATCAACTAAATGACCTGTGAACTCCTCCTAAACGGGGGGCATATAATTTAAGGCAGCCAAGAAAGTTTCACAGGAGTCAAGAGGGCTCCTCGCAAGGGGCACATGTGGAGAGAGTTAAAGCTTGCTATTTTTTTTCCCCCTACTCAAGTGTCAGCTGTGATAAGCCAAAATTAACAACCCTACACTGCACCACTTCAAATGAAGGGGAAAAAAATGTCTTCTTGCTATTCTAGGTATTTTAAGTTGCATATGAGCATGGTAGCTAAATATAGAGAGTGACAACAAGAGACAGCATTGTCCCTTTGGGCACATTGAATATTATCTCAGAATTCCCATCTTCCTGGGCTGAGCCTTGGGTTTGTTTGGGTTTTTTTTTTGTTATTTTTCTTACTTAGCAAAGTGTGTATTAACCCCTACCTCGTTTTAGATGGATCAGGTTAACAAAAAGTGTGGAAAAAAAAAGGAAATCCTGATTCCACAAAAGCACCAGAAAGGTTTCCAGTAATTTTCCTAGCTCTGTGCTATTCTCCAGTGCACTGAGTTTTACAGCTTCTGAAGTTTTTACAGCTTAATAAACCAGAAAGCTAAGTTAATATCTTTAATGTAGAAGTGTCTTTTTCTCCAGGAATCACAAACTTCACGTTTCAATCAGAAGTGTAAGAAATAAAATCAGTAATTACTATTCTCAAAACACTTCCTAGGAGTACAACTACACTATTTGGAATCCAGCAGACTCATATGAACCTCCAGTACTGAACACAGCCAGACTTTCAAATGACATGGTTACCCGACTTCTGAAGTACTTAAATACTGTTGAGTGAAGCGTACGCTTTCCCTTAATGTACCTAATGCACTCAGAACATTGACAACACTTCATTTTTAAGCTGGCTTCTATATAAAGTTTAATTTTTAAAGCCACCTATAAATTATCAATGACATCTGTTCTGAAACATGTCAATCCCTATCCTTAGGCTGACAGAATCCATCTATTTGTGTAACATCCTCTTCGTATTCAAGCAATTTTAAAGCCCTATTGACATATGGCTTTCAAGTGAGATATTGCTCTACTAGGATTTCATTATTTAGAGAAGTCCCATTCTAATGCAGTGACGAAAATAAGTACACACAACTCCTTCTGGACTATATCCCACAGCTCTAGCTACAAATGATGAACTGGTTAGACATGTGATAGGCCCAGATACCCCATAAATATCACTCTGTATGGCACCCCTTTCAAGTCATACAAACTGATAGCACGTGATGTCAAGAGGAGGCAGCAGCTGGAGATACCATCTTGCACAAGCCACTTAATCTTATGATCAATGAAGTATGGTGGCACTCATCATCACTAATACTTGCAACTCAGATGATTATTTATTGTGACAATATACAAGCACAGGGTTGTCACCACATATCCATTCCATCAGCCAGAATCGGATTTTGGTTATTCTCTTCTGTTCATCTAATTTTACCATTCAGTCACAATTTAGCATGTCATTCTTTAATTTCTTCAGCTGTTGTGCACTAACACTGTGGCTCACTGAAATGCCATTAGCATTGCTTTTTATGCCCTTGTGATGGTACAGAATGAGGAATAAAAATAGTTTTCAAATGGCCACAGTAATGTTCCAAACCCTATACAAAACACACTACTACCACTTCTTAAAGACTACACAGATTAAAAACTTCTCATTTTTGGCTTCAAGTCTAACGCACAGGGCTCTTTTTGCCTCTTCAATCTCTAACCAGTAAGTTGCTGAGCTCACATCTACTCAGAGGCATCGTCTAAATTCAAAGCCAGGTTTCAAGAAAGTTTAATCTTGAAGCAACAATTGCAACATGTGCTCTGGTTGTGTATGAACATATCATAAACTGTCACCAAGTCTTCTTACACAATTTGTCACACAGCAACAAAACAGACACTGCCTGCCTCGGATTCTGTAATTGTGGAGCACTGTCTACTGGATGCTGAAATCCTGCTTTCTGGTCATGGCAAACATAAATCAAAGAAAAAAATCGGCTCTATTAAATCATTTTGCTCTGGGAGAACAGGGATTTATCATCCTCTAAAACAAGTGGTCAATAAGATTCACAAGTGTTTAGTACAGATCTTGATGAATCGGGATGCCACAGGTGATGCTGTAATTGTATTTGAAAGGAATCTGTGAACAGAAAGGTGAATGCTCTATTTATTTCAGCGTACAGACAGGCTGCGGATTAAACACATCACAAATATAGTAGGATTTTCCCCCTGCATCCCCTCCAGGAGGATCCTTAACAGATTGTCCCAAGGGACAAAAGCAGTGAGAGAGCAGATAAGGCTGCTTTAACAAGTAAATCTAAAATGGGTATTTCTTACACAGCCACCACAAAAGAGGTGGCATCTCATAGTTTTTCCAACAGTGCACAAACCTTGAGCAAGTGAGAAAAATAAGTTGCAGCAGCCAGGAACAGCGGCAAGACCAAGTCAAATCCAGGGGCCCTTGCAGGGAACCTATGGAGCCTGAAGACAATTCACTGGCAATACCATTTAATGACGCAGGAATGCTGGGACATAATCCTTGCCTTGAATCACGTGATGGTTCCCAACACAAAAGGAAGCTTTGGATTCTCACCCAGAACACGAACTTCGTTCCAAAGGACAGAAAGGAGGTTTAAATAGCACAACCATGTAATTAAGGAAACAAATATACGCATATTGCAATGAAAACTTCAGGAGTTGTTAAATTAACCACAAAATAATCCTCTTTTTTTCCCTCTTTTTCAACAGAGGAATCAGATTCTGCTGCTTTATGGGTCTGAAATTTGTTCCAGACACTTAAACATGGTGCGGAATCAACATCCTTCCATAATGCAACAGCCAGTTTTAAAGTGCAGCACACAACATACTTCCAAAATGATAAAACCGCCTATCTTCCACGGCATTCAGCCAGCCAGAATCCAAACTTGGATGGTGAATCTGCATCTGGTTTCACTTTTCAATAACAAAGCAAAAATCACAGGCATCATTCATTATCTATGAGGTCCAACATGAAGGCTTTCAAGTACACTTTAAGAACTAATTAAATGTGTATTTAAAACTGAACTGAATGTAAATACTAAACTGAAACTGAACTGATTAACTTGCAACCTTTTGTGCCTGATTATCTCGCTGAAGAATGAGCTTTTGGCACTCTGGACGTTTGTGCTGGAGGATCAATTTCCTGTTCACATCAAGGCTGCTAAGGAAATCTTCCACACATTTGATTCAACTTATATTTAAAGTGTCTGCTTAGCCTTGGACAAAGGACTAGACAAAGATAATGTTTTTGACTGGGTAAGATAATGTTTTGAATTTAGGGGCTAAACTGTATCAGTTTTGCCATTAGACTACAGGCTAAAATTCAAGGATGGTCAAGGCAGTCTGCCCAGGCTGTCTATCATCAGACCTCTCCCTTTCAACCGAGAACTTAGATAGCACAGAAACTCCTCATACAAGTTCCACAACGCCTCATTTTGGTTTACATTCTTTTAACACAGCAACACACACTTGGGAGATATACTAATCTTCTGCTTTTGATACAGCTAAGGAGGAAAATGAGATTCACAAACTGTAGCCTTCATTCAGTTCAAAAACATTATCCTAGTAGCTAAAAAAAGATGTAATTTGCTCCTACTGTTGTTTCTGTTGATGGTCCCTTATTACAGCCATCCTTTCTTGCACCTTTGAAGTTAGGAATTCAGGTTTTAAGTCACATAACCACCTTTATACGTTGTTTATTTCTGTGCTTCTTTCACTCAAAGGTAGAAAGCACATTCCTAAATTTTATACACTTGCATTACAGCAACACAAACACAAAGCCAGACAAGACTCAAGTTCCCTCCATGCTGGCCTCTGCCCCAGCAAGGCTGCAGTCTTGTATAAGACAGGATATAAGAGAACAGACGGATGCAGACGGAGGGAGAGGTACTAACTGAATAGCGTTCAAAGAAAAAAATAGGAGTCTGCTGCTTCCAAGAGCCAGAAGACGTTTTTATGCAGCATACCTCACTAGGAACATCACGGGATAAAAAAAAGAGCCCACTGTTTGCACTTCACTATATATCCGATTTCAGACTATGCAGGAGAGGCAGCACAACCCAAATTAAAAGCATTCCTAACAGAGAGTGTTGCTCTTTTACTGCGATTGTTACAAGTCACATTAGGATAAAGTTGTGAAGTGTTTTAACGCATTTTCATTTGAACTTAATTAATTTTCATGGGAGTTTGAGCTTAATTAATTTTCATAGAAGTTTTGACAATTTTCTCATTCGTTGTTGAAATCACAACATGAGTTTTCCATATGCAAGGCAAATACAATAATATCAGCTCACAAAGTCATTTTTGGACTTGTTTTTGTATTTCACAACCAAAAATACTTCCAGTGTAAACTGTTAACTGAAGCTCTGACAAGTTTTATTATAAATATTCCTAGCTTTAAAGAGAAATTTGAATATATTCACTTAAGAGTATGTTCAAGACAGTTTAGGTCTGACAGCTTCAGATTATGCCTCATTTATATGGAGCAGTGATCAAACTCGTTAATATGTGAAAGAACTAAAGAGGCAGAGGATTGTGAATCAAATAGCATGAGCAAAGTTGTCTACTAACATGAATAGCTTATGAGGATTTACATAAGGTGATAGTTTTCATGGTCCCTTGTGCCAAGGTTTCTAAAGTAGATGAATAAACAGGGACCAGCTTTGAGCAGCACTTCTTACAGGAGGCGAGGTTGTGTTACCAGCAGTCACTGCGAAGGCAGCGAGGCATTCAGCGCCGACACCGGCACCGAGTTGCAAGTCGCTTTGCACACAGAGCTTCTCTGCATTAAGTCAAGGAGGAAGTACTTAATCTGCCCGTAAGTCATCCCATGTGTTAAAAGCGATAGGGCCCTTTCTATTCAGTCAAGGTGAGCAATTTGACAAGACAGGTAAACTGGTTCAAAACTTTCCCCCTTCTGGCTTTCGTACTGCCAAATGCTGTTTGCAGTGCAAGTACAACAGCTCAGTAATTTAAGCAGCGTTCTTGCAGAGGCAAATCAAATCTCCTTGTGAAGCAGAGTCTCCTTAAGATTCATTTAATCTTCTGATAACACAAGCTGTGCACACACAATCACTGAAGATGATAATCTGCTATATGTAACACTAAGTCTACTATTATTCCATTTATTAAAAAGTGCTCTAATAATGCTTTATGCATACACATACTAAAAAGACAAGTGGATTAGAAGATGGAAATTCAGGGTACTTCCTTCTTACAATGTATGGACATGTGGCTGCCTAATACCTCCAATTTATTACATACAAATGTGTGGCTTAGCACATTTTGTTCAGTCTCCCCTGAATGAGAGCTTTGCCAATTCTCCAGCAAAAGCTGGAAGCCCCCACACCTCAGACTTCTTGGGGAAGGATAACATGCAAATTGAAGCAATATTCACTTGTTACTAGTAGGGTGTTTTCCTACATAAATAAATCATCAACAGATGTAACTTTTAAGGACAAAGGGAGTGCTGATTTATTTGGCATGAAATCTCATGTTTCTGAAATAAAAAAAACTGGTTAATGCTGTCCAACACATGCCACAAATGACTTATCAAAGTGACCAAAATTAATCATTAAAAGCTATGGAGTGGTTTTGAACCAAAAGACAGAGGATTTAATAAATCAAAAGCTTATCAATATTCTCCATTCAACCAGTCCTTAAGAGCTGATACACCCATGAGGGTTCAAGCCACAGGGAAGCACTAACTTACAGTGTTACTGTTCATCCAGAGACCTACAAAAGGACTATGTGAATTAAAGAAAATAAACATGACTAGGAACATTATATTTCTGTTTGCAATTTTCTATTCACACGCACTGCTCGGGGCAGCTGCCAGGAGAGAAGCTGGACCTGCTCCACATGTGCTGCACACAGTTTGAGAGCATGCAGTGAGCCTCGCGTGTTACAGAACCCATCGGAGACTCCTGTTCACAGTACATACATAAGGCTTCTGTCAGGCACAACTCACTTCAGGCTCACGATGCATGTGCTATCGAGTTGATCTGCACATGCGTGGCTGAGCTCTGCCTGGGATTTCCTGTTCAGACCAGGGCACCAGGCAAATGCTGGGCAGAGATCCAACCTTCATGAATTCTGCCTGGACAACATTCCCAGGCCAAAAGGAGGAAGAAAGGGAAAGGAGAAATAATAGTAAGGAAAAAAAAAAGCCCTAAAAAGTGGGAGAACACTTCCTTTAGCACTTCACATGACTTAAAATCTGTTTCATTTTTAATGTCATTTATGTCAATTCTAAGGAACCAAAGCTGTAGCTAAAGAAAACACACACACAAGTGCCAAGTTACTTTTGTTTTGTCCGCAGGTAGGGATCTCCTGATCCTCCCTCTACTTTCTCTCCCATTTTCTCCTCATCTGAAGTTAAACCTAGCTCCGTCAGCGCAATATTCCTCAGGGCAAGACCTAGGAAAGAAAGTTTATTAATGTCTCTCAGCACCAATTTCAAAACACTGCAGGCTCTTGCTCACCTCTGGGTTGATCCCACTTCTACAGCTGCTTACCTTCACCTAACCGTTCTTTTGCATTAGAAAACAACATGACAGCCATGCCTTGGGTTTGTTAATCAAGTGATACTTAGAAAGTACTGGCAAAAAGACCACTTCTAAACTATTATGACTGTAACAGGCTCTGCAATGCTGGTCCCAGCAAGCTCTCTTTTAAATTATAACCCACGCTACAGTTACTTCAGATGGGATTTCTGTTGAATTTTCCTGCTTAAGCTCCATACTGCAAACTGCTAGAAACTGGTTCCAGGTAACTTATTAAACAACAGAGTTGATACACGTGAAATGGCTTTCCCAACCATCTTAACCTTTTCTGACCTTTGCTGTCCTTGTCAATGGCCACACTTAGTTCCAGCTCCAGCCTCTCAGTGTTCTTAGAGCTTTATCTCTGTTAGCAATGGTACAGAGCCAGACAAATTGCAGTAATGTGCCATTTCCTGACATTAAGCCAAAAGGCGAAAACAGTAAAGGGCAGGATTTCTGATGCATTTCTTCACTGTTTTGAATACAAGCCATTAGCAGAACAACTAGAAAAACTAGGGTAAGTAACATTTAGTTAACCAGCTCTGATTACCAACATGCCATTTCATTTTCATTCCAGCAAACTCACTGCTTTGCAGAAATTAGAGTTTACTACTGGTTTACAATCACGGTATGAAATAACCACGCTCAGATCCAGATCTTGTAGCACATATAAAAGTCTTGGGACTCTGAGATTTAGTAAGTAGTGATTTCTCAGGCTCACAAGGAGAAAAGGATTTTGAAAGCAGTTTATGACCCCTTAAAAGAGCTCTTATAAAATTAATACTAAAAATGTAATCCTATGATCTACGCAATTAAATTTTGAACAGTTAATGTCTCTTACGTGGTAGCTGCTCTTTTCAAGTTGAAGCCTGTGCATTTTAAATGCATGTCAATAACATGATTTATCACAGAAACATTTGTGAACACCAAAGTACCCATTCTGCCGATAGAAGCAGCACTCCGGAGTCCAACAATGGCATCACACCACCAAGTTGTGGAGAAACACAACCTGGTCCCAACCCCTCCCTTTGCTCAATCCTTTTCAATCCCCCATTTCCTTCTTTCTGCGTTTAAATAGAGCTTACAGGGACTCTTAATCCAAATACTATATGTAAATCTTAGTGGAGAACATTTTAAAGTGATAATTACTAACATTTTCCCCAATAATTAACTTATGAAAAGGTGTATTTTTAATGTGGATTGCCAAACTCTCCACTAATCATCTCATACCACTTCCCCACAGTAACCATTACTGAAGAACAGTTTAACAATGCATAAACAAGAGCATTTAGTGCTCATTTACTCTGGACCAAATGTCAGTAAAACCTCAAGAGACTGTGAACTGGATGCATTCAGAAATTCAGTCTGAAGCTACCACAAAGAAACCACTGGGCCTGGCCTCAAGTTGCCTGTTTAACTTCAAACTCACTTGATCCTTTCCCAACTGCAATACTCTTTAGTTTCCCAAAACTTCCATCTCCAACAGGATCACAGAAGGAAGCCCAGCCTGCCAGAGCACGCTGAAAGGCACGAGGCTCAGCATGCATTTTCAACCCGGGGAATAGCCAAGGACTGTGGTGTTTATACTACTTAGTTGTTCATCCCAAGTTTCAATAGAGCCATTTCAGCAGCAGCTTTTGTATCTCTGTCGCACCTGAAAAAACAGGTCACGTTTCCTACGGCGTTGACTTTGTGTTGTGAAGAGCCAGGAAGCCCTTTCTGCAGAGGCTGCCTCTCGCTCGGGTCTGATGCAGTGACTGCGCAGCGCTGAAGGTGAAAGGATCTGAAAGCCAGCTCTATATACAGTACACACACAGCAATTTGTTACTGTGAAAAACCATCTGTTTCTCGGTATTACAATCCTCAGAGGGGAAATTATAGCTAGCGTTCAACATAAAACATCAATTTAAACCATCAACTATTCATAATTTCAATTCTTTATTGGAAACCAAGGACATAAATGTCAGGGAATAAAGCAATATTTCTTTTATTAACTGTTCCATTCATCTGGCTATTAAATAAAACCAGGACCTTAATAAATAGCATTAGCCTTTGTACTGACAGCCACCCCAACTAGCACCATAATTCTAAATAAAATGCATTATATTTCCAGTGTCTTTTGGTTTTAAAATAAGAATCAGCATAAAAAGCATTTTAAAACATACGTATAGAATATTTTTGCAGTGTTGCTGCTCCTGTAGAGTTAAATGTTTTATGAAACAGCTCTAACCAAATAACCCCTCCTCTATTTATATGCAAGTTTCCAGTCAACCAACTACCTCTTGATAATACTTTACCAACATTAATATTAGTAAAGAACAGAAAGGATTCTAGTTCTGATGCTGCCTGCCTGTTGCCAAATGAAATTATCCTTTTAATCCCTTGCTCCCAGATATGATGCCTGCTACAAAAAATAACAATTGGAATAATATTGAAAGGAATGTGTGGATGGAGAGCGGGAGAAAGGAAGAACCGCAGAGGCGGGGAATGTGTTCTTCATACAGCATGTCATCACCCGTTACTAATGGTAAAAAAGTCTGCATTTATGTTGACAGTTATAGAGTATCGCTGCAGCTTGGTATTTAAGAATTACACACAAAAATACCGAAGTCCAACTGACTGGAACAGAGATCTGTTTGGAATTCTTTTGTGTGACAAATCAAGACAGATCTCCAGTTGCTGTTTGCAAGGGCTTGATTGAGAACAGCAAAATGTAACTTTGTAGGATTAGATAAGACTGTTGGGGAGTTTCCCCACATCTCTGAGGAAGAGAAAAAGAAGTATTCTGTAAGAGCTGAGAAGTCCTAAGAAGTTCATAGATTCACTATTAATGTTCACATAATTGTCCATTATTCCTCCTTAAGAATAGCTCCCCTGCTCTTAGTTCTATCAGCATGGGGTACTCAAGAACACCATTATAGGGGAAAGGAAGCACAACTGTAATCAAAACAATGATTACTATTACATTCATTTAAATGCAGAGTGAGAAATGAATACAAAAATATTCACTTGAAAGTGAAAGGTAAGAAATTAACTTTTTCCCCATGGACATCAGAAACCTAACCTCAAAACCAGGAATTACTTGTAAATTTTTTACATCCCTTTGGAGCACACATTAGTTTCTCCTTCTGCATTTAAATGAATGTGATAGTAATCATTGTTTTGATTACAACTGTGTTTCCTTCCACCCAAAATGGTGTTCTTAAGGACCCCATGCTGGCAACGCTAAGAGCAGGAGAGCTGTTCTTAAGAAGTAGTAATGGACAATTATGCAAGTGTTAGCAGTGAATCCACAGACTCTATAGTTGTTCACCTACTTAAGGCAACATTTCCCTACAATTTCTTACAACTCCACATACAATAAACACCATCATGCCAACATTAAGCAAAAACCAGCGTGATTAAAATACAGTTGCTATTGTGCTTAACATAAAATCATCTTTCTCCTTGTGAGGTAGACAGATAATGAAGATGGAACCAGGAGCATAAAGTCAAAATTGAAGCATAATAATGAAAGCTATATACAGTGTTCATGCCTCCTGATAAATGCACAAATTCATCTTGGCTGCTAACTTCAGCACATATTCCATTGTCTTCAGTCATTTGTATCAATCGCAAATTACCATCTAATCTCATCCTTTTTCTGTTTCCTGGCAAATGACTACCACCTCCTCCTCGCACTTTCAGACTGAACACCCTCTTCTATTTCTAACTCCCTGGCCTGAAGTCTGTCCCATTTACTGAGACTGGGCAGCAGTAAGCAGGAGCTAAGCCTTCCTTACCTGTGGAAAGCTGCCTTCCAAATATTTTCCTCTTGTTTTTCACTGCTCACAAGCTGACAACAGCAGGACTGAGGATGGGTTTTCAGCAATACCCTGGTTTGTGGTTGATGGCCAGACTCAATCCTACAGCCTGCTTCTTCCATCAACCTCAACACCATCTGCCTTCCAACTGTGTAGCACCAGCAGCAGAAGATAACCTGTTTACCTGCTTTCCCCACCACATACCCAAACGGTCAGAAATCGGGTTACTGAGAGAAAGCAGCAACTACACTCAGGCTCATTATCAATGTTAAACATGTGCATCAGCCATAGGGTTAAACCAGAGTGTTATTATCCAAGAAATTGCTGTGGTACTGTAATAGGGAGAAATGACAGCTCTGCACTGCTTGAGAGCTAAGTGACAGCTATGCACTGCTCGAGAGCTGGGACTTTACTCCAGGTAACTACTCCTGGCTTTGATGTCGGCACCTTTACTGTGAGAGCACTGAGCAGCAAATGATATTGCAGGAATTGTCAGCATGTCCAGTTAACCAAGTTTAATAAGGTACTTAATTCCCTTGCAGTATCTATTGCTAGCGTCCCCCAGAAAGTTATCAGTTCTGCCCTCCCATTCCTTGTCTTCATCAATTACAATCAATGAGCTGCTGAATAAATGCATATACATACATACTCCAAGTAGGTCTCCAATATGTACAGTCAGTATGTATTTGCATCAGTGAATTTGGTAAATTCAATCCCAGTGTCAGTAGAACCACCACAGATTTGACTCTGCACATTTTTAAGGAGTAAAAATCAGGGCAATCAACTTCTGTCACACCTTGTTACTGCTGCTTTCAGGGTTCATAGCATGTACTTGAGCATAGAGAGTGCCCGAGATCCTGCTCAAAGAGGAGGACGCCTTGTGCACAACACACAGTGAGATGGAGGCAGGGAGAAAGGGGCCAGAAAAAGGGAAGAATTGTTTCAAACACCCAGGATTCATACATTTACTTCAAGATTCAGATGCCTGCAGGAGAGAAAAAAACCTTTAGTCATGACCAAAAGCAGAAAACAAACACAGGAGCTTTCAGAGTGGGAATTTATTCTCAGCTCCAAAGGAGGAAGATCAGGTACAGGAGAGGGGTTTGTGAGAAAGACACCATTCAAGACAAGAGGGTAACAAATTCACATAATTGGTAGACTAAGAGAGACAACACAAACCCAAGGGGAAAAGAAGTTAAGAAGAGCTTGGCAGAATCTTAAATAACCGCAGTTAAGGACACAGGTCCTAATCCCCCCGAAGAGGAGGAGTGTGAAAAGAGCCCAATGGCTAAAGCACAAGCTCTTCACTGACCTCAAATGAAAGAAGCAAGCCTGAGGGATGAAAGATTCGGGTGAGGCTGCCAAAGACAAGTATAAACGTAGAGCATAAACATTTAGAAATAAAATCAGTAATGTTCCAACACAGAACAGCAGAAAACTAGCAAGAAATCCAATAAGCAGCAAGAAATACATTTTATAAATAAAGGAACAGTGGAATGACAACCAAAGGGACTGCTGGCTTACCAGAGAGTGGAAAAAGGACATCAGCAATAGCACAAGGGATGTCTTATTTTACATCAGCTTTTACTAGAAGACCTGTCAGTAGTTGGCTAACATGAGGAGAAAAGAGCGGGGGGTTTAGAACTTTATCTGGAACAGATTACAAGGATGTCAATTAAAGGACTTCGGTATTTTCAAACTGCCTTGGCTTCATAAACTTTGTTGTTATGTATGCTAAAAACCTGACAAATAATTCAAGATATTAGCTGTTACCTTAGAAAAGACCTCTAAAGAGGCCAAATATACAGTGCTTATTTAAAGCAGCAGAAAAAGGAGCAGAAGACAGAGAAGCTGGACACCCTATCAGCAATCAAGAATAGAACTCTAAATCAAATAATCACCTAGAAGAAAACCAATAGCTAGCTCAAAACTGTCACCAGAAAGCCCTTGTTAAGGCAACCCCATTTCCTTTTTTGGATGCTAAAGAGCTTAAAGGTCTGAGGAAGAAAGGAAGAAGCAGGAAATGACACAGTTTGAACTGAGGAAGGCTTCAACCGAGTCTGGTTTGGCACATGCTTAGGGTAGCTAAGGGAACCTAGTCTAGAACCATCTGTCTAGGTTAGACATCAGATGGGCTGGGTACCTCCATCCATAAAGTGGCATTTGGAGAGAAGCTATCAGTAGCTGAGCACTGAACAACACAGTGTTCCTCCAGCGTCTGACCTGGATCTGGCCCAACAGAACTGCCACCCATAACCTTGTGATTCAAAGTGAACGTTATAAACTGAAAAAATGACTGGAAAAACACCCCAAACCAACCAACACCACCCAAGATTTAACACAAATATGCTTAATGTAAAAGACTGCATGTGAGCAGGAACCGGGTACTCAGCACTTGAACATGACTCAACAGTGTGCTTCTGTTTCAAAGAGGAAGATGCTGTACTAAGATGAGCAAACCCACATGTATAGCCAATAAGATGTGAAATATTTCTTCTGCTCTAGTGAGTGTTGGACAAAGTATTCCAGCTGAGGCCTTGCTGCTTTGGATACTGCATTTCAGAAATGATATCACTCAATTTGAGGACATCCAAAGCAGTGGAAATGATCAGAGGCCTAGGAAACATCATCTGCAGGCAAGACAAGACATGAGGGCTGTTGAGCCCGTGACGGAATCATTTCCCTAACGAAACCAGTGTCCCTGCTAAGGCATAAGCACAAGCCAGGTGAGGAGGTGACAGCAGCAGTTCTGGGATGAAGCAGGAACTGGAAATCAAAGCATGGGCTGAAGTTAATCGCTGCTTAAAATGAATAAAAGAATTCCTGGTTTAGGCAAGAGAAGATGTTGAGGAAGATGGTATTTCAAAATGTAGCACTGATACAAAGAGGCAGCTAGCAATCTGTTCTCCATGTTGTCGGTAGAATATGGAGAAATGAACTTAAAAGTACAGCATCATTAAGGCTAAACATCAGGGCTGTCTGTAATGGAAAGGACCTAAAAGCACAGGAAACAACTGACTGTGACCCTCCATCAAGACAGGGAGTTAAGAGGAGGTTAAACAAACATCTGTCAGGTATAGCTGAGCTGGACCGGGGCAGCCGATGGGGCAGACAACCTCCAGAGCCTCTGCCCAGCCCAGCTTTTCTCTACAAAGCAAGCACTAGCTACAGCTCCATTTAACATGCAGTGTTAATTCAAAGTGCCGATTCCCCCTCTGCTCCATACCAAAGAAACTGTTCTGTATACAAGTAACAACCCCAAGAAGAGCATTTTGTATTAGCACTAAAACAAGCAGCCCAAAACTTGTAGAGGTTTTTTTCTGCACACTTTGATATTAAGCTTTGCAGAAAAGTCCAAGAGAAATAGAAATCTAATGCTCAGAAACTGCAATACATAAATACCTAGAAGTACGGAGCCATAATAGAGTCTTGCTTCCTCTACTCAATTACTACTGACTCCCTATATTGGTGTTTCCAATTTCTACCACTAAAATGGAAGTTAATTCCTCAAGTGCAATATGAAGCTCATTTATTTTCCCTCAAATGCTCCTTTTTAAAGCATATCACACTCTTTGGAATAAGGCTCTACCTCCTAAAATTCACCCCCATGATGCTGGGGTTGCAATATCTCCTGCCTTGCTCAGATTGGAATGACTTCTTTCTTTAATTGGAAGAAAAATGAATTTCTTTGTTTTGAAAGCATTAATGATTTGAACCTGGCAGGAAAAAAACCCTGAACCTATTCACTCTCAGCTAAGCAACAAATAATCTGAACTTGAACCTGCAGTCACGTACAGGGAAGATGCAGTGGAAGAATACGCACTTCTGGCAGGCAGCAAGATCATTAAGGAGTGGGAAGCTTCATGTTTCTTTGATACTTTGTACCTTCTACATTTAATAAACCTGAATTAAAGTTGAAACTATTGTTTCAGTCATACAAGAAGAAAATTGAGACTCAGAGTGTAATGTATGGACAGGCACACTTCCTAGAATATTCCATTCGGAGTAGAAAGCAAGCTGCTGTTTGCTTTGGTTTGTGTTTTCATAACACAAGGTCTATTTTAAGGGGAGGAGGGGGAGGGTATTTGTAAAATAGAAGAAATAAAGTTAAACCTTACACACTCCATAAACCCGTTTTCCGCCCTGGCATGGATAATGCATTTCCTCATAGAGTTTGTGGACATCCTAACAGCAAGAATCTCATTTTCCTTTGCTTCTAACCTAGACCTTTCCAGTAAGCGCTCCTATCTCCTGGGACCAGCATTAGGAACAACAATATTTGCACAAAGGTCTCCGCTGGTCACTTTTGTTTTCATTAGCACAATCTGACCTTAAGCTGCAGAGTCAGACTTTACCTTGTGTCACGCTTTGGTAGCTCTGGGTGCCAAGCTATAAACTCCTCCTGCAGATAAGTGCCATGATGTAGATGGAAAATGGAGTAATTCTAGAGACAACTCAAGTGAAGCTTTTAGAGAAACAACATGTTTAGAACTAAAATGCATTTCAACATGATTTTATTGCACAATTGAAAAGGCTTTGAAAAACTAAACAAGAAGCTGACTCATGCACCTGTATAACAAGAAGCAGAATCTCTCGTTTGATTCCTGCATTTTGAGCCAAAGCATACGAAGCCATAAAAACAATGCAGTTCCTTGCAACAGCCTCATAATGAAGCTGGGACCATGTTTCTTTCTTACTTTGAAAAGCTGCTTTCACAATGAAGCGTTTAGGATTCTGGCACCGAACTTGCTCCAAACTATAAAATTCTGAGCATGATTTAACATGAAAATCTGAGGACACGATGCCTTTTAGAGGCTTCCTATGTGAAGTTGTAATTTCCTCCTAGCTTCTTACTTGTAGGAAAAAGAAACAGAAGCTGTGATATTTATTACTGCTCTAGTTAAGCTGGAGCATCTCTTCTTAAAAAGAGGAATGGCCACATTACTGGTCTGTATATTAATTCTCTCCACTTCCCCTTCCTGTCTCCCCTGCTGCTGGTTATTGTCATGACTGACTAAGATAATACATGATGGCATTTTTAGGAACACAAAAATATTTATAAGATCTGCCCTAATTAGAACTACCTGCTCTGCTCTCCCGCCTTCCTCTCAAGACCTCTTCCTAAACATCTTGCTAACTGTGTTTTCTGCATCCAGTACTCTGTTTAGCTCCTCCAGTGGCACTGCTAATACTGCTGTGGAGAAAACGAATTCACTGGCTTTCTCCTGCTAAGAAAAAGATACTCAATGTGCTTTTAAATGCCAAAATATCAACAACTGCTTTGTGATCTTAAAATGAGCATAAGAAATACAGGTAGTTTGTTGGTATTAAGCAGGGAAGAATCCGTATCTACAAACTAACCAGCAGGTTAGAAGACATGAATGTGAAGGTTTTGCTAACAGACTAGCTTTTATCCCGAAGAACAAAAACTGGTTTACAAAACATTAATACATACATTTTCCATGGGTGTAGAGAAATGCTTTACTTGCCAGCAGAACACAGCCACACTTGAACAAGAACACAGAATCAGAGTCTGATTTGGGTTGGAAGGGACCCTCACCTAGCTCCAACCCCATCCAACCTGGCCTTGAACACTGCCAGGGATGGGGCAGCCACAGCTTCTCTGGGCACCCTGTGCCCACCCTCATGGTGAAGAATTTCTTCCTAATACCTAATCTAATCTTTAACAGCATTAACATTTAAGCATCTTTATCTGCACGTAGCAACTCAGTTGTTTTTGTACCACGTCAAATGCAACATGCAAAACCTCTTTTAGGCAATGAATTAGCTGCCAAGGAGAGACACTGAAGACTCATCCTCATGTTAGATTCTAGAAAGCAAAACACACCCCCAAAATAACCCCACAACAAAATATGTGTAGCACACTCTCCCTTCTAACACACCTAAATCCTAACCAACCTTAGCATCATCTATTCAACTGCTGTTCACAGAGGGCACTGAGAACTTGCACAACTACAAGAGATCAGCACTTCTACTGTGGGTTTTTCACATAAACCAAACTCTAACAGATGCTGACATAATGAGTCTATCCCCCAAAATCAGACAAAAAAATGCTTCCTTTGGATCACACACATTTTTGTAATGTCCTTCAAAGCAATTAAAGCTACCCTAATTTAGGAGCGACACATGATGGGGTTGTAAAATGATGTTTCATTTGGTGCCTCAAAAGTAGACTATAGATACAGTTTCTAAAAGGAGACAAGCTATTAATGAGACGAGTTGTGAGTGCTTTTTAAACTTTCATTCTCTCATTCATCAGTTCCAAGAATAAGTCACATCAGAAGCTCAGTTACTGCTCCAGGGAAGCCCCTACCCAGGAAGATTATTCCAGTACATGCAGTCCAGAGGAAAACCTCTTGTGGCAACTCCTACAACCCCCTGTTTGAATGCTCTTTATGAAAATAGTGTTCATTTAACAGAAGAACAAACCTGCTATTGCTGAAGCACTCCAATTTCCCAATGAAAAGAAAAACCACATTAATCTTCTCATATGCATGTGGCAGCACCTGGGAGACACTCAGGAATCTTCCATGAACAAAAGTGCTCTATAAATATAAAATATGTAATTGACATCTCAATGACCCTATCATGAGAAGCTATTGAGCAGAAGCCTGTGCTTCGGCTGCATGCAGGCAATTCCCCACCATCCTTTTTGGTATAGAAAGAGTAAGTTTTCATCATCATTGAAAATAATGTACTTTTCAGGTACATCAATTCAGAAATCTACTTGAGGACCTTTAGGTTTTGACTGTAAGAGCCTTTTTGTAATTACACATTTCTACTGGAGTATTTAAAACGCTATTGAGGATGAGAGGAACTGCAGTTAAGGAAGAATGAAATCAGGATGGGAGTCTATGCAGGTGATCAGACTTAACTTTTTCTTTCTTCTTTTTGTTTGAAACCCCTAGGGGTTGGGGCTTTTTAACATTATCACGACAGTTTTTGTTCTAAACTATGTCATGTCACCAAATTTCCTGCATGGCACATTTCAATATCAGAGAAAAGTACCTGATGAAAACACAACTGAAAAAGACACCAGGAAAATAATTAAACTCATTAAAAAGCCCCTTGCAAACTAAAGCCAAGGAAGTGATGTTCAAACACAGGGCTCTTCAATGAGAATACAATCATATTCAAGTAACGAAGGTTTTGGTGTTTATTGCTGCATTCACTGCTGCGGCCGTAAATGCTGTCAGCATGAAGTAAAGGACATTTTCCATACATGAAACATGGTTTTAAGCAGCCTCACTGTCACTGCTAGGAAAAAATCTACTTGGCACAAGGACTGGGATTATACAGAAATAGGAAAACTCCTACAAATTTTAACTGACAAAGAAACATGACTTTAATAAAAAGGGGATTTACTTGATAAATTGCCCTTTTATCAGTAGTAAGAGCGCTGTAATTTTAAGATGTTGCTCAATCATTTTAAGATTTTAGAAAACTGTTTGAAAGTGCTCTCTAATAAAAATACAACCAATGATAGAAGGATGCTGTAGCAACTAAAAGGGCATTAAAATTGTGCTTTCGTTAGTTCTGAGTTAAGGAACAATGGCAGGATTAGCAGGAAACTATTACGAAATTAATCTGATTACTGCCTTATAAATAATGAAGCTATACTTAAAAGGGTCCACAAGCTCCACCATGTCAGAACACGGATCTAATAGATGATGCAAGACTAAAAAGGAGGATATTTTCCCTTGTAATTATATAGCAAAAACTGAATCCTCCCAAAAATCAAGTAAGAACAAACAGGGAAGGGAAAAAAACCTGTATGGCTTGTAAAAACACAATAAAATTAAGAGCAACGAACTCCACCCTCTTTATAATCAGTTTGAGAGGAAAGAGCAGTTTTATTCCTGTGGTGGGGCACACTATCACAATTTCTCCAGAAACAAATATGTCTTCCATAGGTTTTTTCTGTTAGCTGGTTGTGAAATCCTTTTCCACAGAGCACCAGCATGGCCAGGCAGGGAGAAGAGTCCCTCCAAAAGGGGCCACCATTGGCCACAGCCTTCATTCACCTCTGATCAAAGCACTAACAGCCACAGCCAAGTGGATAAAAATCCATTTATTTAGGTTCATTTCTTGTACCATGGTCAAACCCAGTTAAAAGCTGTTCTCCTCTTACTTGCTAAGATAAGTCTGCAATCAGTGATTACACCAAGCATTCGAACTCCAGATGAAATGAGCTGGGATAAAGCTGACTGACCAGTATGTAATCTTAACGCTGGTCCCAATATTGAATGAGTCTTGGTGGTATTATTCTGGCTTTGTCTGTGAAAAATCCACCTTTGGTCTGCCAAAAAACCCAATCCACCTTTCCTTTTTACTAGTATAAAATACACATCTCCTGCTCGCAGTGGGGAAAAGCTACATTACCTACTACCAAAAATATCCTTTGTGATGTAAAGGGTTTTCTGGATCCTGAGAAATAAAACTGATTTCGACAAGAGTCTTAATAAATCACAGCTACTCAAACTCACTCTCTGCATAAACCACAATCAGGGAAGAGAAGACAACTTGAAAAGTTCCCACCATCAAACCACTTTATGAGTAAAGCTGTGTTACTAATGCAACTGAAATACCAACTGCAGCTTCTCTCCATTTCCACCCACCCTCCAGCCACTAGTAGCAACTAGCACTCCAGAACCTGACATGAAGACCTGATTAGCACACTCTTTACTTCCAAAAGAAGAAGATTAAATCAAGCTTTGTATACAGACACAGCGCACCTACAATGCAGTGGATCTATGCATCGGAGCCAATATTAATCCCGTATTTCTAAACTCTGCTTGCTCACAGTTTATCAGTGCTCTGCAAACACCCCTGGGCTCCATCTCCCAATGACTCACTGGCGGGTTTTACCTTGGTGTTACTTTTCTGGAGCCATTAAGGCTGGGTACTGGTCCTCAGCTGGCGGATCAGGCTGCTTAAACCAGGGCGTGGGACAGAAACAAGTTGTGCTGTCTAACCTACAAACCCTGCTAGAACAGCTCGAGGAGGAACTGCTTCACACCTTGCAACCATCCGGCCCTCACCTAACACCTCTCACAGCCAACTGTGGCTCCGATTGTTTAAAACACCAAGTTAAAAATAGGAGGGAAAACAAGTCCTGATCTGAATTGTCACCAAGCTGCTGCCATGACCTCAAGGCGGATCCTTTAACTCGCATGTAAGTAATTCATTTCCAACAGGATACAACAGTGATGGAGTTTAAAAGGATCAGGAGGGACAGTAGAATGAAGTACTGAATACAACCATTAATGTGCAAAAATTAGTCAGGAGTTACTAAAATGAAGAAACGTTATTCCTGCTCCCATTCCAATGATATTTGTCTACAACACTCATTAATATCTGAGACAGCACCTTCTTCTGCTTTAAAACATCTCTATATTTTACGTATACTTTCTATTGGTTTTACAGCGTGCTGTATGTCTACTGAAAATTTCCCTTTGGAATAAAAGCCATCCATTCTCAAACACCACGAAACAAGGGGGGAAAAAAGAAAACCGTAAAAGACCCAGCACTTCCAAAGTTATTTCACGTTTTCAATCACGACCCTTTCAGCAGGCAGTCAGGATGAAATACTGCTACCCCGGCTTTCCAAGTGTGTGACATTCTGTGCTGTTCTCAGGACACGGCACAGCGGGGGAGCAGCGATACTCCGCTGCAGGAGCTCAATCACCGGTGTTCCAAGCTTTCAAACCAAATAAGCAAATGGTTTCCCTAACGGCAGCTGCGCGGGCAAAGCTGCAGTTGGGAAAAATCTTCTCCATGGGTCACCTCAGGATCTGCTCCATTCCTGAAGCTCAAAAAGGCTAAAATAGACGTATTGGATGGGGCCTGGAGCAACCTGCTCTAGTGGAAGGTGTTGCTGCCTGTGGTAGGGGGTTGGAACTGGAAGAGCTTTAAGGTCCCTTCCAACCAAAACC
>JANHGB010041067.1:0-16667 GCA_026283785.1 Coracopsis vasa | reverse complement strand
GAAAGTCAAAAACACAGCACTGCACCAGCTACTAAGAAGGAGAAAAATGACTGCTACTGCTGAACCCAGGACAAAAGTTTAGAATGAGATAAACAAGAAATTCTGAATTCAAACTCAGATGCTTCAATTCTGGTGAACCTGCACTTATGAAGCAGAAGCAGGGTAATTATCTTAACACTAGAAAATGGCTCAGGTGCTTCTAACAGACACCCATGCTTGTGTCTTTAGCCACATGTTTAAAAAAGTTCACTTACTGCAGGAAAACAGAACACAACTTCTCTGTTCTTCTAAAAGTTACATAGGAAAAACATGATAAACACATAAGTTAGAACACATCATCAACCAGATATTATACACAGAATCAGTTGTAGTTTCTCAGTCTTGCAGAAAAGATAAGGTTAATCCTATGTTCCTCATTTAATCTCAAGTGTTATGCTGAATGTGCAATTGTGGATACCAATAGCAAACCCAGACAAACTTGGCAGGCATGATAGCAAAGCAGGCGATAAGAAACCCAAAACCAATAATTTTATTTCATCACCACAGACTTCAGGGCTGATTTACAAAGAAGGCAGTAAAGCCCTTACGGGATGTGAAATGGCATTACAAAATCCAAAGTCCAAACATTTCAAGGCTCCAAGACAGTGATTTATTTATATAAAAGTCAACATAAGAGTTTCTTGTACTAAAGCTTTAAAAGCTGGCTCTAAATTTTCGCTTTAGATCATTCCACCCCACTGTACACACTTCAGTGACTCAGCCTGCTATAGTTACATTGTACTTTAATTACTGTATCAGCATCTTCATTTGGGGAAAAAAAATAATAAAAAATTTCACAATCATCATACAAAATACTATGTCTTTCTCACTACCAGCAGTAAAATTTCATGTTATAGCATTTGAACTAATTTTTATCACACTCCCTTGAGGCAATGTAAAAAGAAAAAAAATAGAAAAAGGAAAAAGTAGACATGTTACTCAGTTGAGACTGATACCATTTTGCAATGGTAAAACAAACATGCATATACAAAATAATTTAGCAGCCACCTGAAAAAGCAATCAACACAGCCTAAAACCACTTCAGAATTACCTGAAATAGTAAGAGCTTGCAAACAGTGTATCCAAGAGGTCAACAGTTATTCAGCATCATGAATCTTATGCTTCCTTGAGAAGTTTTGGTTTAGGTATGAAAGTCTAAGAAAATACATTAATATAACTATGCAAAATTTACATAAAAACTGAGACGTCACTAACAAACCAGGACAAGGTAATGCCTCAAGTAGGCCAGAGTGCACGGAAGGTCATCTTGTCACTGTAAGGCGCTGCTTTTATTTTAGTTTCATCTGAAAGACCTGGCTAGCATAGCATCATAGAATATTTAGGGTTGGAAATGACCTTAAGATCATCTAGTTCCAAGCCCCCTGCCACGGGCAGGGACACCTCACACTAAACCATGTCACCCAAGGCTCTGTCCAGCCTAGCATTGAACACCACCAGGGATGGAGCATTCGCAACCTCTTTGGGCAACCCATTCCAGTGCCTCTCCACCCTCACAGTAAAGAAATTCTTCCTTAGATCTAACCTAAGCTTCTCCTGTTTAAGTTTTAACCCATTACACCTTGTCCTATCACTACAGGCCCTAATGAATAGTCCCAGCATCCTTGTAGGCTCCCTTCAGATACTGGAAGGCTGCTATGAGGTCTCCACACAGCTTCTCTTCTCACGGCTGAGCAGCCCCAGTTTTCTCAGCCTGCCTTCACGCAGAAGGTGGTCAAGCCCTCTTATTTTTGTGACCCTCCTCTGGACTTGTTCCAACAGTTCCATGTCCTTCTTATGTTCAGGACACCAGAACTGCACACAATACTCCAAGTGAGGTCTCACAAGAGTAGAGTAGAGGGGCAGGATCACCTCCTTTGACCTGCTGGTCACACTTCTTTTGGTGCAGCCCAGGACACAATTGGCTTTCTGGTCTGCGAGCGCACACTGAAGCTGGCTCATGTTCATTTCTCATCGACCAACACTTCCAAGCCCTTCTCCACAGGGCTGCTCTGAATCTCTTCTCTGCCCAACCCGTAGCTGTGCCTGGGACTTCTCCGATGAAGGTGTAGGACCTTGCACTTGTCATGGTTAAACTACGTAAGGATGGCATCAGCCCACCTTACAAGTATGTCAAGGTCCCTCTGGATGGCATTCCTTTCCTCCAGCGTGTCAACCGAACCACACAGCTTGGTGTCATCGGCAAACTTGCTGAGGGCACATTCAATCCTACTGTCCGTGTCACTGTCAAAGATGTTGAACAAGACTGGTCCCAACACCGATCCCTGAGGGACACCACTCATTACTGGTCTCCAGCTGGACATGGAGCCACTGACCACAACTTTTTACATGTGGCCATCCAGCCAGTTCTTTATCCACTGAGTGATCCATCTATCAAATTGATGTCTTTTCAATTTAGAGACAAGGATGTCATGCGGGACAGTGTCGAACGCTTTGCACAAATCCAGGTAGGTGACCTGGACCCACAGTTTCCTTTTCTCTAAATTGGAAAGATATGAATTTGGTAGGTGGACTGTTCTGTGGATGAAGAATTGGTTGGATGGTCATATCGATAGGAGAGTGGTCAATGGCTCAGTGTCCAGTTGGAGATTGGTGACAAGTCTGTCTTTGACAGTACACTGCTCCCTGGCTATCACCTACATACTACTAGTGGCATAAATTTATTTCAGGTGCTCATTAAGCTTCCTCATGTGAATAAGGAGTGAACTTGTTCTCATTTGCAATTTTGCATTGCTTGAAGTCCTAACCCAGGGCTGAGTTTTCTTTCAGACACCAGGAGATCAAAAGTGCTGATGAGAAATGAGAGGAACAAGTGTTTAAATGACACATGCCCTATGGAGTTGCATTTTTTTGCATAACTGGATCATCTAGGACATTTCTTTTAAATAACAGTATTCTAACCTGGGATACCAGATATACCATTGGTGTAAATCAGAACAACTCCCAAAGGACATGTGTTGATTTTACACCCACTGGACATGTGGCTCAGCCAGCCTGTGATTTTTAGCACTTAGTTTTCTTCATGAACAGAAAATAACATTATCATTTGCCTGTGATAAGGATATCTTTAATCAGGAACTGGGATCTACTGTACCACTAGGTGTCAAAAAGACAGTCCTTAATTTAGAAGCTTCTCGGTGTCTATAGAATTACTTCATGGATGCAGGAAGTTGAAGAAATAAAAGAAAGTGATATTGAAAGGATGATAAAGTGTTCAGTTTTAGGTGGACATGACTTATTTAGGGATTTAGGGATTTAATAGTAAAGGAAGATAATTCTTTTGTTTTCTTGAGTATATACTCAGCTGCAAATTTTATCAGGGAGCTGAATTTTTATCTCATTTCCATCAGTAGGAATAAAGAGCAGGTCAATGGAGTTATGCCATCACTAAGCTAAGATGTGCATCCTGACTATTATTCCTAAATAAATGTAGAAAAGGTTGGTTTGATATCCCAGATTTAAATTATTTCTAAGAACATCGTGTGGAAAGAAAATGAATTTGGAATGATATTGCAAAGAAAAATTCATTTCCATCTTTTGTGCAGAAAGAACCTGTTGAATGATATTTAAAAGAGGATTAAAGCTAATTTCTTACAAGCAGCAGAATAATCAGATTTCTAGACTAAAGTGAAATTAAGGTCCTTCAATTCATCTGCAAAACTGACTGAAGTTGAATCATCGTTCAGTAATTTACATGTCATTTGCAGGGGCATTCATTGTGCTTTTAGTACTGTAAATATGATCTGAACAGCTTTTGATCTTTTGCAGCATTTGCAGGAACATATTATTGTTTCTGAGAAAAAAAGGAAGAGTTTATAAAAAAAAAATCCGTAACGCTTTTTTACAATGTCAAAACAAATGTGTCAACCAAATGGTAATATCTGCGCTAGTTTCATTTATCTGCACACGGTGGTTGTGAGATTTAATGATTGTTTGTCACAAAAAAACATTTTAAGGGAAGCAAGCAGATTGCTGAGTAGCAAACATGTTTTATGGAATATGTAACATTGTAAACACATTTTTGTTTCAATAGGATTTACAGAGGATTGCAAAATAAATGTGTTCATAGAAAATGAGAAGTAGACAAAGCTTGTAATTTTTGGAGCTAAGTATTTTGCATTCGTTTGCTTTTGCTAGAAGGATTCATTTGCTAACATTAAAATTGATACGTCTGTATTTTGTTTTTTTTTTTACTGGACTAATCTCACCTTTGAACTGGGACTAATTCTTCTGACATGCATTTGACCACAGCTCCCACAGCAAGAAAACCCTCTCATATTTCCCACAACTGCCAACCTTGTTTATCTTGTCAATTCTCTCTTGAAAGATCAGATCTTTAGCTGTGCCAAAGCCCAGAGAAGTCAATGAAAAGATTCCCAAAGGCTTTGAATCAGACTCTGGCAGCAAAGCACCAGTAACTTCAATAGAATTACACCGATTTACTCCAGTTGAGGATTTGACCTGGCATTTAGTACTGCCGCTCATCACCATTCTGTCTGAGATTCATCCTCAACACTTCTTGGAGGCACAAAAAAAGAGATGCTCTGAAATCAGTTTTGGCTGGGGGTAGGGTAGAAGAAGTTAGGTTTTATTTAGAAAGATGATAGCTCAGTCAAATAATTTATTAAAGAAACTAATGGAAATTTTGGATATGCTTACGAGATGATGATGTCTTAGAACAAATGTCTATCCATCTGAATAGTGATGTCGGCATGGATTATAGAGAAATAGTGATAAAATTTATCGTATGTCATCGACATCTGATTTATTCTGATTTATGTTGTCAAATTAATACCTAGAGACCTCTATAAGGCTTATTTTTTGTCCATCAGATTATTTGCCTCTTCTTGTTGACAAAAATCTAAGAGTTCCTTCAGGAGCATGACATGATAGCTACAGAAAAAAACCCACCTGTCTGCTGTCAATCGGAGACATGGATAGCTTTAATGTTACAATTATGACTCCATCTCACGACACAACAGCTAATTAAAAGAATGTAATCTAATATTAGCTATCCTTAAATAGTTATCTAGATTCCAGTCAATGGAAATAAACACACACATCCAGAAGGGTTTTTTACCCTTTGTGCTTTGGGGAAAAAATTTAAGATATGCTGAATCACTTTTGGAGTTTCTGCATCTTTCCACTGATGGTAGAGAGCCTAATGAGCATATCGTATTGAATCTCTTGTTTAGGGGGCTGAAATTAGGAAGGCTGAATCCTAACAATGTGATTTCATTTGCTCTTTAAAGGTAATCATGTTTATAGTCTTTAATCTGTTTATAGGTCTTAGGGAATCATGTTTATAGCCATGTTTATAAATCATATGTTTATAAAGCAGTCTGAATCTTAACAATCTGATTTTATTTGCTCTTTAAACGTAGTCATGTTTATAGTCTTAGAAGCTATGCTGTCTAATACTGGAGGTTTCCTTTACATTAATCATAGGATGGTCACTGGATTTTGAGTTTCAAGCCATCACTGAGCCTCACGTCATATTCTTTAACAAGGATTCGTAATCTGAAAGCAAAGCAGTTCTAAGTAGGTGAAAAATACTGGATCTCAATCTGTCCATTATATGAAAAGTCACAATCTTAAAGTTTTGGAGCTATCATCTAAAATGCATAGAGAGGTCAAAATCCCCTTGGCTCAAAAGACTATGAAATCTGATTAGCTTTGAAGCCAACATCTCATATATGGCTTTAAATATCCTTGCTCCAGTTCAAAGTATCACAACACATCTGAAATTCATGTCAGTGTACACTGGTGTTCATACTCATATTTCACATATATCTGCCTAGGAGAGGTCTAGATAGTTCAATTTCTTTCTCCAGTTCATGCTGCTTACCATTTCCTTCCCTCTTGGTATATTTAGAGAATTTATTATCAGTTTAAATCCATTAACTATCAGATTTAGATGTGTAAAGCTTAAATGACTTCTTGCATACCTGCTCAGAACTTAATCTACTAGAAATTTTTGTTGTCTGCTTTCTGAGAGAAAAAAAATCCAAACCCAAACCAAACCCTCAACAAAAACCGAAACTAAACCAACCTCACATTTTAGTTAGAATAGTTAGAGTTGGAAAGGATCTTAAGATCATCAAGTTCCAAACCCCCTGCCATGGGCAGGGACACCTCACATTAAACCATGTCACCCAAGCCTCTGTTCTTTAAGTTTATCATCCTAAATATGCCTTTCAAAACAGTGTCTGTCTCTCTCTCTTGTGTCTTCAAGTTTCATTTCCTCCATCAGCTTAGAGGTGGCATCTAGCATGAATAGGATGGTTGTGATACCACTTACACAATATTCATAATGCTCAGCATTCTCTTGCCTATACCAGGTTCCTATGGTATATGCACAACTTCATCGTTTTGTCCCGTCCAGTCACTCATACTTTAGCTAAAAATTCTACATGTGGTTTGATGGTTAGTTTCTTCATATGGACAACTTGCAAGTGAGCAAACTTTTCGTCCTTTTACAAACCTATCCATAGGTAACAGGGCTTTATTTCAGAGTTGCCATGGCTGACATGTTCTCAATGGACACTGACTTCACAGACAAAATTTCTTCTCCCTGTTTACCCCCCTTTCTGTTTTGTCTTTGAAGAACCTCTCAGATTTTAGTTATGGAAAGTGGCAATCAGTCTCTTTGCATTGTTTGCTCTTAATTAAATGAGCCTTTTTATTTACCATATTCCAATAGTCTTATCTCACCAACTTGGTAGCACTCTGCAATATGAACACAAAGACAGTATATCTCTAGGTCATGCTGCATCTGCAATAAAGTAAAAAAATATACCTTCCACAAGAGCTGAAGGAATAAAGGTCAGAGAAGAAGAGGCTATGAGTCAGGATCATCATTTGCCACTATCAGACAACCTACGTATCTGGGGTCTGACAGGACAGAAGAGTGTATGATATCTCCAGGCACAGATAATCCATACACCTGACATCTGGATGTCAGGCAAGAATAAGTGAAGCAGGCAGTTGCATTTAATCCTTTTGAGTTAAGAAATGAAACAAGACACAGTCACTGTTGTGTTTTTTCCCATACAGGTGTTGCCTTAGAAAGAAAACAAACCCTACCATTTCTGCCCTTTTGGTCTGAATACAGATGTCATGACGTAGGATCTTCTTCATTACATGGCTAAAGGTTCACATGAAGATATGGGTAGAGGAGATCTCTGGACATGTGAGAAAGTATGATTCTGTTTTTTTTCCCCAAAGGTCTGTCTGGGTGTGTGTGCATGCTTGTACGTACATAAAATGCTCTAAAAAAGGCCACATGTCTTACTGCCCATGCTGGGGACATATCCTACTATTTAGGAAGATATTGATGAGAAAAGAGGTCATACATAATAAGGAAAATTATAAACCTCTGGTCTTTTTCTTGTCTATTCAATTTCTCTGCCTCTGGAAGAGTTAGACTTCTAGTGACCATAAATTATCAGAGGCTTTATGTATATGGTTGCTCATCTCAAGGACCTCGTCTGTTATACTGCTCATCTGTTTCAATGAATATTGGTATGCAACTCATATCCCTTCAGCATTTCTTCAGATCCTCAGCCCTCAAGTGAATACTCCAAAGGAAATAATCTGCTTGGTCAGATTTCCACAGACTTGATCTTTAGCGATGCTTGACAACTTTTGTGCCAGAAAGCAGAATGTTTCATGTTTTGTTATCAGTCAGCTGCATGTAGCTGTAAGCAGCCAACAAGAATTATCTTGGACACCATCAGGGCCATGCTCTTGACTACTCTAAGATTTCCTCCTTGGCTGAATTCTTTTCGACAATTTACTAGAAGATATTTTTGGTGGTTAAAGGAACTAGAAATGCCTCCACCTGGCCTGCTCCATACTGCCTTTTAAGATTTACACCCCTGTGAACGAATGCTGTGAATGTTTTTCTGCTTCTCATTTACATTAGGCATCTGTTTTGGCTTGGGTGAATTGGCCCTTGAAGATGCCTGTCTCTCCGATAACTCTAAAGTCATCCCACATACTTGCCTAGATGAAACAAAACATCTGACTTTCAAACAGCTCTGTTTAAAGGGGTAATTTTATATTTTGGAAGCTGCAAATACAAACTTTCCCCCACTTCGTCTGCTCCTAATTGTTCTTTTCACTGCTTGTTGGTACTTCGTGTTCCTTCTTCTTGCAGATGACTGCCAACTGCTTTTCATTTACCAAACAAATAGATTATGGCACCATTTCAATTGAGTGATTTAATATTCTATTTCAAGAGAAATTCTCCTCAAGTTTTTGGCTTTGATTCATTGATGTGGAGAAATTGCAGTGCTATTATGTAATTATGTTTTTTATAAAGCATCTAAAGACCTCTAGAAAGAGTTGCCTGAACTGACTATGTCTCTCACTTGTAATACTACTTAATGCATTAAATTACTCAGGGGTGTTTCATAGCAGTCCTGGCTCACTTCTGCGTTGCTTTGGGATTACAGTATTAACACAACTGGACAGCCATTGCACTACCAAACAAAAACTACCAAGCAAAACAAATGATGCTGTGGTTAAATAGAAACAGTTGGATTTAGGAAATCACAGTTCAACTTTATCTTTGTAATGGATATTCCCATTCTAATTATCATTATGTAATTTTGCACCCATGGGTCCTTTGTTGGTCATCAGACCTCATCTCATAAATGGTCTCAGTTCAATGTAACTCACTGAGATTTCTGTGTTTGGCTCTGGGGCTCCCAACATAAGAAAGGTGTGGACATGTTGTAGCTAAGTCCAGAGTATGCCACGGAGATGCTCAGTGAGCCGGAGCATCTCTCCTCCAGAGATGGGCTGAGAGAATTGGGTTTGTTCAGCTTGGACAAGGGTAGGCTTCATGGAGACCTTATAGCAGCCTTCCAGTGCCCAAAGGGGCCTACAAAAAAAACTAGAGAGGGACTTTTTACAAGGGCATGTAAGGATAGGAGAAGGGGGAATGGCTTTAATCTGAAAGAGGGTGGATTTAGATATCAGGCAGAGATTATTTACTGTGAAGATGCTGAGGCACTGAAACAGCTTGCCCAGAGAAGCTGTGGATGCCCCATCCCTGTTCAAGGCCAGGCTGGACAGGACTTTGAGCAACATGGTCTAGTGGAAGGTGTGCCAGCCCATGGCAGGGGGGTTGGAACTAGATGATCTTTAAGTTCCCTTCCAACCCAAACCATTTTGTGATTCTGTGATTCTATGATTCTATGATTCTGTGACCACCACTTCGGGTACAGATCTATCATTGCTGCTGATATCCTTGGAGATCTGTCCTAGGAGTGTAGTACCAAGAAAATTTTGCTTGAAATAGTTTTTACTTCATCTGTAGTAGTTGGTGCAACCACTTAGTAATTCTAGTCTTTCCTTTTGTCTCTTCGATTAGACTGAAATCCTAACTTCTTGAAACCAAGGAGAAAAACTGTCTTGGAAGAATTTTCATAGTCTAGGATGGGAAAAATGAAAAAGACCTAAAATATTAAATTTTGATGTCAACCATAGTATGGTGGCCAGGCTTATATGTATATTCTACCAGGTAAGACCTCTTTCTTCTTTTTGGTCCTTTTATTGCAACTATTACCTGAGAATCTTAAAGACTGTGTCACTTTTCACCAACAGGGGTTGTAGAAACCATCTTTTAACTTTTTGGAACTTCTAATCTTAGAACTCATATCCACATAAATGCCATATTTATAGGAGTATAAAAAAGGAATATAAACATCTAGGCTAAATAATAGCAAACCCTATTATTACTACTCTTGCTTTTTTTTTCTTTAATATATTTTAAATTAATCAATAAAATTGAAGTTTAGTAACTACTTAGAGTTGAAATCAGTATCATTCTACATTCAATTTACTGTGAAGCTTGTTTTTTATTGTAAGAGCAGAATTCATAACATATGTGTATATTTGGGGAACACCTATTTTCCCTGATGAATCCTGTCTAGTAATTGTTTCTTTTGACTGTAATTCCCAAGAGGAGAAAACTCATGTATGCATGCATATGCACGCATACCCTTCCACTACACTTTTTGCCAGTTAAATAGGGAAGACTGATTTCATAACTGAATCTATCGTCATCCCTTGGCTTGGTAAGTCATCAGTTTCATATCTCTCACATTAACTGAAAGGAAGTTTATACTGACAAAAACCCCACAACAATCTCCTGGGTCACTCTCTAGCTGGTGGAAACTGCAGCAGATCCATCCTTTTTCATTCCTGCTATCACTGCAGGCTGCAGGCATAAGCAGAGCAAGCAGTTTCCTAAGGGAGCAAATGCTGAACCTGTCTCACTTTCTACCTTGCTTGTGATTGTGACTAGGAGTTGAGTGAAACCAATCATAGTGACAATGGAACATTTGTAAACTGGGCTAGATTTACATGCCAGAATTCAAAATAAGCCTTGTGCTTAGTTACTCTGTTAGACTACTGGCCACATTACAGCAGTAAATCATTAAAATTCTTAATCTTCAATCCTGTTCACCTTATAAGATGACAATAAGAATTCTTCTGGACTTGAAAAATTAGATTATCTTAGTTAAGACCATGCTTATGTACTTGATTGTATCAGGACATAAGCTCTAATGAGAAAAAGTGGTTTGCACAGGTACAGCTGAAAGAATTTGGATTGTTATTTCCAAAAGCAAGGTGTTTCGTTCTGACAACAATTTACCTTTCTCAATCAGAATTAGGCTAGCTAGATTATTTCCTGAAAATAGAGAAGCTTGACATAAAAAGCTCTTTTTCCATTACAAAGTGCACATCAGCCAAAGATTTAGAATAAATTGGTTATGAGTTTTTAAGAGGCCCAACACCAACTTCATAAATGGAAACAGGAGAGAAAATGTACCAACCAAATTTGTGCAAACTGAAATACAGCAATGCAGAACTGGGTGAATTTTGTCCTCAGAATCCTACTCCACACGGAGTAATGTGAGGCTTAATTAATGAGTTTTTGTATTGTGGTTGGAGATCTTCAGGTAAAACAAATTGATGAACAAGTGGAAAACCAAACAAATGAATAGAAAGGAAAAAAGACAAATAATAAATCTGTACACGAGCTTGCCAGAGTTAAGATGCCATTATTTCATGTGTGGTTAAAGAATACAAGTTTTAAGAAAATGCAGCAGTGAGGTTCCTCTAATGCAGAACACTGTGGTTTTATGACATAAAATAAGGTTGTTGAGTTCATTAGCAACAGTGTACCTTAATAAAAAAAAAAAAAAAAGCAACTTCCTATTCACATTCATCTTAAATAATTACAATGGTATTTACAAATGCTGCTAAGATCTTTTGTTATTTTGTTTGGCATGTGTTGCTTCTTCTTTTTTTTTTTTTTTAGAAGGCTAATAAGTAAATTGCAAATGTACATTATTCTTCACCATTCTCCGCTCACTTTCCTCCCACTGGCAGCCAATCTACCAGAATTTTCTTCCATTCCCATTAATTGGTCCTTAGAGAATCTCCCTAGCATACCTTTGCAGTGACAGTCAGTGAACATTTCTCAGTAATACCGAGTCAGAAGCCCTGTGATAGCTCACAAGTCACATATTGAACTGGAGCTGTACTACTCCCTTCCATTATGTTTAATGCATGAAGCTTCTTAAATGGCATGGCTCAGCTGATGGATCATACTTTACTGCCAGAGTATCATCAGTTTCTGTGGTTATTTCTTTAAGATATTTATATATATTCTTTTGCTAATGTATTGACTGCCAGACAGTCCATATCAAGGACAATAACATGCCAAGCAAGATAGCCTCATGTTTTTTGAAGCTGCAAAATCACAATATCTCAAGTCACTACAGCTCTAGAAGTAAAACCAGATAAATAAATTCAAAAATAACCATATCTCCAGACAATGATATTTTTAACATCTTTGAAAATTTTGGACTGAGAAATTTCAGTGCAGTATGGAATCCACAGGATCTTGAAGAATTTAAGTAATGCATGACATTTTTTGTTTTAAATGCATACCGCTCAGCAGTGCTACAAGGTCCCAGGTGAAATCAGGTGTCTGCTGTGCATGCTGCTGTACATGCTGCTGTACACAGACATAGAGAAAAAAATGTCTTCACTACCCAAAAGGCTTCACAGTCAAAAGAGAGAAGCAATTGTTCTCATGTTTCAGAGGATGAATTAACATGCGGAATGATGAATTGTTATTAGGAGACAACCTTCTATATACATCCAATTTATTTGTTGTGTGGATTTTAGCACATTAGGTACTGAAAAAGTGGGGTAGTTCAGCCTGGTGGAAGTATCCTGCAACTGCTGTCAAAACACATAGGTTAGACAATGGGGTGGAATTTATTATATCTAACTGCAGCAGTGAGAATAATTTCACCCACCTTTGGGAGCACTGAGTCAACACTAGTCTTTGCCCACTTGATGTTCAGCTGCCAGTCCAGAAAGGTGAATGTACAACTAAGTTGTGTAGCGTTTGCTAGCCCCAGACAGATGTCTTACACCCTGTAAGACACCTCAATTACCATTTTTGTGCTCTATAATGGATTTTGAGCTCTAATCTAAGGAAATTAGCTAGATGAACTTTATAACTATGGAGAGATCCAACAGCGAGAACTAGACACCTCCTAGAGCTGATTTGGTCATTCCTAATATAGGTATCTTGAAAAGATATGATGATTCACATTCTGGAGCTGCCTAGCCCTCTCTACTAAGAGCAAAAGAAGGGTAGAATCTTGGCTTGCTTACACAGAATACATATCACTGAGGTACCTAAATTAATCTGAAACCATCCCCACGTGGTTGATAAAAACTAAGCAGATAAAGCTTTTTTCCCTTCTCCTTCTACTTCTTTCTCCTTCTTCGCTTTGAGCCATGGAAGGTCACCTGAAATTTGTATCTTAAGATACATAAAGACAGTGGGCTGTTATGAAGGAGCAGAACAGTTTTATATATAAACAAAAAAAAATATAATACGCTTGACTAAAGATCCTTTGATAGAAGGGACTATAGCTAACTTTATGTCTGTACAGAAGTTCTCACAGTGAATTGTTACCTTGTTAAGGCCTTTCTCTGCTATTGCAAAACCAGTAGTAAACAGTAATATTGTTGGAACCTATAATTTGTGATCCAAGGGTGGAAAGCACTCATATTACAATAGAATGACTTCTGGTAAAAAATATTATCAAGAACCATAGCTGTTCCACAAACAACCCAAACGTTTATTGTTATATCTAAGAAAGCTAAGTATCAGATAGTGGACAAATCTGTTACTTCTCATGTTATTTTCTGTGCTCTTTCTCTAGATGGATTGCATCTACCTTTAGCTTCTCCTGCATCTGAAGTGCCTGCATGGGAAGCGCCTAGGAATAAGGTGATGGGCTCCCAGATGCATTTGGAAACAGTATTTTTGTTGATAGCAACTATCAGTATGCTGAATTCCCTTCTGGATGAGGTTGAGCTGTGGATTAGTAATTCACAAATCACTGTGGATGGCTTCTCAAGGTGGTGAGGAAATTTCAGTGTAGTGCTGTATGACCTTGTTAATCTTCATTCCTACAGGCCTTCATGCTAGGAGGCAACCATTGAGAAAATATATTGAAGATTGTGTGTTTAGTTACTGTATACATAAGAACAAAGAAAAGTACTTGCTTTTTTTCTCATGCGTTTGAAACTATTTTATTTGGCCTATCTGGGTTATATTTGACGCCTGTGCCCATATACTAAGCAGAGCCAGGATTTGTTCCTAAACACTGGAACTTGTTCATCTGTACTATTTAATTATTAATTAATCATTTTGACCTGATCCAGCTAACTGTCTCTAGGCATGGTCAAGAGTTAGCAGAGGCTAGATCATTCTTAGCAGGTGGCTTAGGTGTTGTCACTGTGTTGTAAAAAGATTTGGCAAGACTGTCCCTGGTGATCTCAAAGTCAAAGAATAGACCCTGGGACTTTAGTATATCCGTGAAGATGCAGCTATTTGAAATCCAAATAAAACAAAGAGAACATCCTTCCCTCTTTTAGGGATAGGCATATATCCAGAGATTATAAAAATATGATCCATACTCAGTGTTTTAAGAGGAAAATTATAAATTTCCTGCCAATATTCCATGGGAAAGGGTCCTGGGTATACCACATGTCTACCAAAACTGTTCTCTTAACAGCTATCAATATTCCTGGTGTGAAGTTGAAGCCTAGACGTTTGGGTAAAATCATTCCCATACATAAGAATATGATCCTTTATCAAAAGGAGCTGGTGATCTATGCAAGCCTGTATGAGTAGCATTGTCAGGACATTCTAGTTTCTGTAGCCAAAGGCAGCAGTGTGGCCAGCATCAGGATTAGTTCTCTTGGCTCCCCCAATTTCAGCCTGGATGATTATATGACAGCTGAGTTAACTTGCCTTTGGCATGAATCTGGAGGGAGGATTCATTTTGTACCACAGGTTTATGGTGAAATGCCTTAATCATTGTTAGTGCTCCTCATGAATCCTGTAGTTAAGCATGTCAGTTATGTTTTGAAAAAATATTTGTCTTGTTTCCTTCTTTCCTTCATTCCTTTTTGCCTCCTTACCTTCCTAATAACAAAAAACCCAGTTATTATTTTTGAGTCTAAGGCGTGACTTCTACAGTTTGTGTAAATCAGTTGTTTCTAAATTCAAACTGTTAATATTTTTTTTCACACATATGACAAATAAAAGATTTTTTTTCCTGAAAAAGTTTCATAGAAAGTTGGTTTCTTCAACTTGATAACAACTTGGTCTAAAACTCCAAGTATATATCAGTGGATTCTTCTAACGAAGGACCATTATTCCAAATATTTTTTAAAAAGCAGGAATGTTCCAGTTGAGCTGAAATCAAGGCCATGTTTTTAAATGTTATGACTTTTGGATTTTGCATTGTGAATGTATATAGAGCAAGATGTCCCGTACCTGTTTTTACAGTTGGAGCTTATCTATCAGGAATAAAATGGGTAATAATTAATGTAATGAGTTTTAACAAGTCTGAATGCTGGATCCTACACCTAGGATGGAGTAATGCTGGGCACAATGGAAACTGAGAGGGGAGTGGCTGGAGAGCAGCTCTGCAGAAAAGGGTCTGGAGGTGCTGGTCGGCAGCAGACAGTGTGAGTTAGCAGTGAGTCCTGGCAGCCAAGAGGGCAAATGGCATCCTGGGGTGCATTGAACACAGTACAACTAGACGATCAAAACAGGTGATTATCCCACTCCATTCAGTGTTGGCGTGGCCTCTCCTTGAGCGCTGTGTGTAGTTGTGAGCCTCACAGTTTAAGAAGGATGTGAAATTCCTGGAATGCTTCCAGAGGAGGGAAACAAAGCTGGTGAAAGGGCTGGAAGGTACATCCTTTGAGCTGGTGAAAGGGCTGGAAGGCGTGTCTTCTGAGGAGCAACTAAGGACTTTGGGTTTGGAGAAAAAGAGGCTAAAGGATGACCTCATTGCTCTCCACAGCTTCCTGAGGAAGCGAAGAAGGGAAGGAGGTGCTGACCTCTTCTTTCTGGGATCCAGTGACAGGACAAGAGGGAATGATTCAAAACTGCACCAGGGAAGTTTAGAATGGACATTAGGAAGCATTTCTTCACCAAGAGGGTGTTCAAACACTGGAACAGACTTCCTAGAAATGTGATCTATGTGTATTAAAGTGAAATTTGATGTCTTAAGCATAGTTTGAAAAAGTTGCCAAATGAACCAGCAGAAATTACTGCTCCTTGACATTAATCATATGCATACAGCAATTGTGTTTTAGAGATCATATTTTTGAACTGGAAGCTCTCGATACCTGAATTGGGAGCTCAGGATAAGTCATTAATGGAAAGGCATCAATAAACTGAGAGTGTCATCTCATATAACACTGGCAATCAAAACCCACCAGGTATTCATTTAAGCACGTCATGCTGACTTCTTCTAGAGCTGAGATAACCCACAGAGGAATGATTCCTATCTTTCTGAGAAGCTGTCATATACAGTGTTGAGTTAAGTATTCTAGAAATCCTCTCTCCAACCAGAGAAGGGGAATCTAGGCACCTCTATTAAGTACTTGATGTTAAGTGCATATTAAAATTTATATGGCTTCAATGAAAGGCTGTGAAAGTCCACAGAGAAATTCATAGGGGTTTCCTAATGTGTGGATAATGAGTCCAGGATTTTATTTGCCACAAAATGCTGAAGGATGCAATAGTACTCAGGGGAAGTACTATCTAATCTTGTACTATCTGTTATTCTTAAGGCACCTGCTTTGAGGCCAAGCTTTAGAGATAGTTATTGAAATATATGAAGATGGAGATGTTTGAAGATGGAGATATTCGAAGATGGAGATATTCGAAGATGGAGATATTCGATCAGTCCGTATAAAACTGCTCTTCCTTTCTGATCCAAGCCTACTGGTTTTTGCTGGTCCTGATGTATCGTAACTCGTTCATTAGCTAAAGCTGAGTGATATGTAACAACATCTTGCAGTAAATCATTCATATTAGACTTATTTGACAGTGTCTGAAATTATGACCATTGTAACTCTTAAAGTTAGACCATCAGAGAACACGTCAGTCTAACACTGTCTCTACTTGCTGTTCCTATCATAATGTTGGCCATTGTGGAAAAAGTCATCACACTATAAAATTGGTGTGCATTTAGACC